>NCQT01114605.1:1734-12510 GCA_002740465.1 Stenocereus thurberi
TAATTAACCAATTAATAATTAATTAAGTTAATTAATTGCAGTTAATGATTGAATCATCATCTACCTGTCGTACTCTTGATTATTCACATATTGTGTACAAATCTGAAGGAACTACTTCGTTAGCATCACAATTAACTACATTACTGATATAGTTTTAGAATTAAAAGCGAAGTTAGCTAAAATTAAGGCTGAAATTAAGGAGATAAAGAAGCAATTGTATGTAATCCATCTTTCTTTAATCAACGAAGTTAGGCATAGTAGAAAATTGGATTCTAGTATTAATACTCTATTTCAGTATAAATATCCTTTCTAAAACCTAAAAAACAAAATTTTTTTTTTGCAAGATATAAAAATTGAAAAAGCAGTAGGAGAAAAATCAACTAAAAAATCATATGAATTGAAAAAGCACAGAAAGAAGAAGAAGATGGAATATAAGTAGTGCAATCTAGAAGAGTTAGAAAATATATTTGATAAAGAATAAAATTCGGAAGAATTAAATAAAATCATGGGTGCAATAGTAGACAAACAAGAAGTGCTATCTGATGATAGTGAAGAGATAAATAATATCTAGTTAGAAAAAGAAATATATCAACAAATGAACCTAATTAAACTAGAGGATATGGATGTCATTCATTAAAAGAAATTAGGAGAAAACTAAATTAAAAAAATATGAAAAATTGATAACTGACGGTGAAATTAATGAGATTGGTGAAGAACTTAACATAAATGAAATTGAATCCAATCTAGTTAACAATTATGAAACCTGAAGAATTTGGTAAATCGTCTAGAAGAAATACCTATTTTATAAGATCTAGATATGTTCTAGTACATTTAACTTTTTTATCCCAAAGAAAACTACATCCTATAAAAAAATTGACCTTACTCTAATTAGCCAAAAAGGTTATATTTTAAATATAGATGGAGCTCATAATAGAGAAGAATTATTTGAACATCTGAAAAAGTGGTAAGAATAGTGTCTTGAACTTAAATACCACGTGAACTATTGGAAATTTCCAAATTATATAGAGCACAGCTTTTTCTGGTACTGTAACTGACTGGTATGACTTATTAGATGATGAAGGTAAAAATATGTTAAGAATAATGGAAACAACGGCTGCTATGTTCAAAACATTACGTTAAGGAAATTGAAATGAAATATATTAGAGCCAAACCTAATTATGAAGAGAAACCTAGAAAATGACAAAAAAAAGGTTAATAACATAGAGCTATGGGATATGAGATATTTAAAAAATTATGTTGCTAAATTTAGTCCATATTATCACAACATTGGATATAATGAAACCAATCCAAGCATGTTTTCTGACAAATTACCATATCTGATCAATTCCATAATCAATGAAAAAATATAGTGCATGGCTTGAAAAAGTAGATGTCATTGATATCCTTGGTTACAAGAGTCTCTTGTCTAAGAAAATGGGTTAATGATGAATGCCTTGATCTCCAAAAACCAAAAAAAAAAAAAATGAAGAAATAATTTCTAACCTATTGGGACAATCATCGTCAATGGGGAAATGAACATAAGAAGAGAAGAGAAATTCTATAAAAAAGAGCTCTGACATGCAAGTAGGGGACAAATATAAAAGAAAATATTATAGCAAACCAAGCCCTAAAAGACAAAGTTGTTTTAAAAAAGTTACTTATTGTCCTACAAGGAGAAACGATTGTAAGTCTTGGGCATGCAAAGAAGTAAGACATTATGCAAACAAATGCAAAAATTGAAGGAATAACAACCTTATTGAAATTTTGGGTAATCTACATAATTATTTACCTTCTAGACCATCGAAGTATAGTACATGAATTTTCTGACCCCACAACTTTGAAATTGAATTTTCTGAAACATTGAACTATCATCCAATAAATTTCTAGCGGGCAAATCACTATTGGACTTTTTATACATTTTTCAGAACTTTTCATATTTGTAAACTTGACCCCAATCCTTAAAAACTTACTGCTGAAAATTATAATTTTGTGCATGAGATAATCTTCTCATAAGTACTACTTGAATCCTCTTTAATCTGGTATTAGAGCCACGTGACCAAAAAACAACTAAGATAATTGATAATTAATTAAGCTAATTAACTGTATTTAACGCTTTACTTGTCATCTAGTTGTCCTGCTCCTACTTATTCACATATTCTATACTCATTAGAAGGAACCACTTCAGTAGCATCACAATTAAGTTATATTATTGATATAATTTTTGACTTAAAAGTCGATTTAGTAAAAATTAAGACTAAAGCGAAGGAGACAAAAAAGCAATTGTCTGTAATTCGCCTTTCTTTAATTTATGATATTAGACATAGTGGAAAATCTTATTTAGGTGTTACTACTCCATTTTGGCTTAAATATCCTTTTCAAACCCTAAAAAGCAAAAACCTATTTCCTTTGCACGATATAAAAATTCAAAAAAAGGGAGGAGAAAAATCAACCGAAAAACCATTTGAAAAGGCAGAGAAGAAGAAGAAGATGGAGTATAAGTAGTACAATATTAAGGAATTACATAATATATTTGATAAAGAATGAAACCCAAAAGAATTAAACAAAATCATGGGTGCAATAGCTAAAAAACAAGATACATTATCTGATGACAATAAAAAGGCAAATAATATCTAGTCAAAATAAGAAATATATCAACAAATGAACCTAATTAAACTAGAGAATGTTAACGTTGTTCCTTTAGAAAAAATTAGGAAGAGGTTAGATAAACAAAATAGTAAAATGACATTTGAAGATGAAATCAATTAGATTGAAGAAGAACTTAACATAGACAAAATTGAGTCCAACCTAGTCAACAATGTTGTTCATAAATCTGAAGAATTTAGTGAATCTTCTAGAAGAAGTACCCCCTTTTATGAGACTTAGATATGTTCTAGCAGGACGTACAATCAATTTTTCCTTTGGGCTTATCCCAAGGAAAACGACATTATTTGAAGAGATCCGCCTTACCCAATTAGCCAAATAGGACATATCATAAATATCGATGGAGCTCATAATAGAGAAAAAAATATTTGAACACTGGAAAAGGGTATGAATAGTATCCTCAACTTGAATACCGCCTGTTCTGCTAGAAATTTCTAAAACTATATCGAGCATAATTTTTCTGACATTGGAGCTAAGCTTGATTGTGAAGAAAAAGTTTGAGAATGACAAAGAAAAATTAATAACATAGAGTTATGAGATATGAGATATCTATAAAATTCTATTGCGAAATTTAGCCAATATTATTACCAAATTGAACATAATGAAACCAATCTTAGTATGTTTTACGACAAATTACCATATCCTATCAATTTTATAGCTAATGAAAAATGTATCACATGGCTTGAGTAAGTAGGCACCATTGATACACTTGATACAAGAATTGATTATCTAAGAAACTAGGTCAATGATCAATATCTCGACCTCCAAAAGTTTTAAAAAAAAAAAAAGAAAGAAGAAACAATTTCTAGCTTCTTAAGATAATCCTCACCAATGAGGAAAGGAAACTGAGAAGACAAGAAAAAGAAAATTTTATAAGAAAAGGAGTATTGACAAGCAAAGGAGAAAGAAATATAAAAGAAGATATTCTAACAAACCAAACCCTGAAAAATGAAAATTTTTTAGAAAAGCTGCTAATTGTCCTACCGGAAAAAACAACTGCAAGCATATGGCATGTGGATGAGTAGGACATTATGCAAACGAATATAACAATAGGAATAAGAACAAGCTTATAGAAGCTTTGGATAGTCTCAATTATTTTGAAGCACTAGATCTAGCCCTGAAAAACAATAAGAGAATTGTTAAAATTCTACTAGAAGATGAATATGGAGAAAGTGATTATGAAGAAACCAGTCTAATGATGAAAAGTAGTTCAATTAGTCTTGGTAATCTTTAAGGAGAAGAATTTGTTGCAGATAATGAGAATGAAGAAGTCAAAGAAGATTGAGTCCTTTTCATAATTCAACAAGACATGATCTATAAAAAATTCATCTTTTAATTAAAGAGTAACTATGTATGTGAACTACTGGAAGGAGATATAGAAATAAAATACTATGATTATGATGTGGGAGAAGTTAATCTCATAATTAGGATAATATCCATAAACATAACAAAGATAAAAAAGTATAGGTATATCTATGTTAGAAGTGTCCAACAGCAAATTACTCCTTTACAGTATTATGGCAAAGATATTGATCTTTATATTTTCCTCTATGATATTAGGCATACCAATTTTATTACTTAAATTATTACACAAGTTAAGGCCAATTTATGTAACAAATGAGTAGGATTCAATTGTCGATCTGGATATTATGTAAGCCTGGAAGCTGAATTTGCTAAAAGTTTCACATCCCTTAAGATAAAATAGTTGGAATGAATATGAAAAGAGGAGGATATCCACTAAAGATCTTTTAGAAAATGATCTACAAACTAAATAATACTACAGATCCAATAAGAGGATAACAATGATAGAAGCAAAAAATTTTGAAAGTTCTACTCCAATGCAAAAAATTCAAAGGATAAAATCCAATCCGCATGAAATAAAAATCAATAGATCTTGGATATTTAACTTTGCCAATCCCATAAAAATCAATAAGAAAAATGTAATAAAAATTTATGGGAATGGTAAAATTATCATTAAAGCCCAATTATTAAGAAGCATGAATGCAAGATCAAAATATGGAAAAGGATCTTCAACTTCTAAATAAGAGCTCAAAGAAGACGATACAATTAGTATAACTAGTGAAATAAGTAGAATGAGTTTTGAACCAGCAAGACACACTGTAGATCGAAATATGAGTCTAGAGAGAAAAGTCATTGCCTACAAAATAAGAACAGTTAGTGAGTCAATCTAAGAGGATGACTTAGTTAAAAATATGACTGTGGATATATAGAAGTTACCAACACAAATCCTAATGGAATTTATATCTCGAAAAATGTTTGCTTACAGGAATGTAATAGATATCAGTATTGGGCCTACATTAGTAGTGGTTGTTATATCTGTTTTGGAAAAAGCAATTATTTCTATAATTTATGTGAAAAAAAGTCAAGAATCCTTTACAAGATGATGGATGATAATAGCATAATGAGTTACAATGAAGCCATAGAAGAATTATCCAGAGAAATAGGAGAAGTCTAATGCATTATATCAATTCTATGGGCTATGGGCTACTGACCAACCCTCACATGATATGATTATTGGTAATAATTTGCAGACTCTATATTCTCCATACACATAGACTATAAACAAAATAATATTCATACTAAATGGTCACTGGGCTCCCATTGATAAATTAAATATAGCTTGTACCCATCAAAAAATTGAGTTTGCACGCAGCCTGCGTGGTGAGAAGGAAATACCTACACAATATAAGGTAACACTAACAATCTCACTACTTGAGTTATCTATTAAATGGCATATTACTTAACAACAAGAGACGTTATGCAAAGAACTCTACTCTAATAACCCTCTTAAATTTTGGGATAAAGATAAGACATTTGTAAAGATCACTTTGTTAAATCTCAATACTATTATACGAGTTGAACAAATGGTATATACACACCAAGATATCCAAGAATTTGATTAGCAAATCAAACAACTTTTCGATAAATGATTAATCAGGAATAGTAAGAGTCCTCACATAAGTCCGCCTTTAATGGTTAGAAATCATGTTAAAAAGAAAAGAGGAAAAGCGCGAATGATAATTAAATATAAAAAGCTTAATGATAATATTGTCTTAAATGATTATTATATTCTTAACAAGACGGTTCTTATCAATAGAATTCAAGGAGCCTCTTGGATCTCAAAAATGAATTGCAAAAGCGGATATTAGAAGATAAAAATTAATGAAAAAAAAGTTCTTTTAACTATTTTTAGTGTCCCACAAGGATATTATGCGTGGATAGTAATGTCATCTGGTCTTAAAAATGCACCCAAATATTTAAAAGAAGATTGGATAACATCTTCAAAGATCTTAATCACTACAGTCTAGTTTAAATCAATGATGTAAGTGTCCTTTTCCAAGACCATAGAATAGCAAAAAGTTAATGTCGTGGATATCACGCAAAGATGCATTGATCATAGTATTATTCTTGGTAAGAATAAATGCATTTATCTGAAAAAGAAATCCAATTTTTAGGTCTAGAAATAAAAGTTGGATAATCCATTTTACAAAAGCATATTCTAGAAAAGAATAGAAAATTTTTCTTAGAAGATTGAAGATATGAAGCAATTAGAGAGGTTTTTAGGATGTCTTACCTGTGATTTAGATTTCATTAAGGATCTAGCTAAACTGAAAAAAATATTGCAACAGAAACTCAAGGAAAAAGTAAGTTAGACATGGACTCCAATGATTCAAAGATTGTTCAAAATATCAAAAAGATTGTAAAAACCGTCACATTCTTAATGCGCCTAATGAAGGAGGTGATTTAGTTTTGAAATAGATGCCAGAATGAGCACTGCAGTGCAGTACTAAAAATTAAAAACAAGCAAAACTCTGCAAGTATTGCAATGGAAGTTTTAATAAAGTAGAATGCAACTATCCCATAATAAAAAAAGAATTCCTTATAGTCATAAAGGGCATTGAAAAGTTCATAATCTTTTTAGCCCCAAAACATTTTCTAATTCGAACTGATTGTAAAGAAATACTTGATTTCGTGAAAAAGAATTTATCAAATATGTAAGTGCAAAAGTGACTCTAGCATTGGTAATTATGGCTTAACTAGTTTTCTTTCTCTATTGAACATATACAGGGATCAAAGAATTCTCTAACAGATAGTTTAACTCATGAACTCGCCAATGGCGATCATCAAAGTTGAACTCCTTTCAGAAAAGGAGGAAATCCAAAATGAAATATCATTATTGCTAGAACGGGTTTCTCCTTCTAATAGAATCCTTATAGATATTTTGAAATTTCATACAAAAAGTATATCACACTTTGGTCTTCTGTCTTTTGCCTAACCAATAACACAAAGATTTAGTCTTTTAGAGTTATAAATAAATTACCTATGGTGTCCTTATGATATTCAAGAAACAATAAGCTCATATGTTTAAGAAAATTAGTTCAACGACTGGTATACAACCTGCGTTGACTACTATCATAGTTATTCTTGTGATTTTTGGGAGTCATGGAGTCCTACAATCTTCTTTGCTAATAGATTTTGAGTTGGTGATGTAAGATTCTAAGCAAATTCAATCCTGAAAGTTTGGTAATCTGGAGTCATAGTACATATTTAAAAGGATCCATTGAATTCTTACATCTCCTAGCCAGCCCATTATTTTGTTCAATTAGTTGATTTAGACCATCTCAATTATCAATGATAAAAATGGTTTTCAGAACAATGAGAAGTACATAGTGATCTTGCTTTAACAAGAGCCATTGATTTTACAGCATTTATCATCAAATATGGGCATTAATTAAATAAGAAAAAATGCTAATGTATTGCGGGAACATTCCTTTTGTTGATAATAATAATTTCAGCAAATATATGAAAGTACGACCAAAAGATGTTTTTGATTATTTCTGTGATGTTCGAGCTGGAAAATTGTTATTAGAAAAAGGAAAGAAATACCTTCATGAATTATTTAAAAAATGGGATGTAGCTTCAACTTGATGAAAATTTTTATTTATTATCTAGATAATGATGGACTGGAAGACATTATTAGAGATGAAGAGATGCAGAATCTCAATATGGATGACTAGTCTTATCAACATTAAGTGCTCTAAAAAGTTGTTGCACCGTTATTGTAGTTTGTCAAGTGTCAAGTCATTAAACTAATATTGTCTACTGTAGCATGTGAGAACAACTGTAGTCATGTGAAAATATCATTGTATACCGTAACCATTAGAGCATTCTCTATAGTCCTTCTCCTCTATAAAAGGAGAAGCAGAGTGCTGATCAGGGATACGGTCATTTAAGTACACTTAAGTAAAAGACAAGTCGGGTTTTTCTATTTCTCTATGAGCAAGCATCTGATGATTTTGGCAGTTCAAGTCTCTCTTCAAATCTTTCTATTGTAAAATTTTCACTTTCAAAATTTTAATAAAAGAAGTTTCCTAGTAGGGTACGCTATTCAATCGAACCTTATGTCTTAAATATTATAATTTTTTATTTAATTTTTATTATCCCTTAAATTTAAACTTGATTGTTGACTACGGTTTGAGGTAGGAAATACAACAGATCTATGTTGTGCCTGAACTAAGAAAAGTGTGGTTGAGATTAATAATCTTAGTAAACTAGAAGCTGAAGGAACGGCAAAGTCTGGGGCCGACTAAGTTTAGGTAACAGTCAAAACTTTCTAATTAAGCTTTATTATTATGCTGAGTATGGTAGGTCTATAATCACAAAAAATATAATACTCATTATATAAGTACTAGATTGTGATAACTAATACTAGTAAAGTCATTATAAGAAACTAAATTATTTAAAACGAGCACCTTTCCTGAAAAAAACCCAAAAATATAGCAAAATTACTCAAAGTACTACATTTGGGCCAATTTCTGAAAGTTTCAGGTCAAAATAATCATAAAAGGACTAGAAAGTCATTTTTCTCAAATATAATATTAAGGGACCAATAAATTTATTCTTGACCTTCATAGTCCCAAAAATTTAGGCACCATACTTGGAGGCACCAAAAAGTAAATAATTCTAGTCTAGATTATTTTGGGCTAAGCAACTTCTAGTTCTAGCACTCAAAACAACAAGGGAATTATTAAAATTGTACTAGAAGATGAATATGAAGAACGTGATTACGAAGAAACCAGTCATATGATGAAAAGTAGACGAAGAATTTGTTGTAGATAATGAGAACAAAGAAGGCAAAGGAGATTGAGTCCTTCCCATAATTCGCAAAAACATAATCTATAAAAAATTCAATTATAGAGTAAGTATGTACGTGCAATGATGGAAGGAGATCTATAAATAAAAGACTGTGCACATGAAGTAGGAGAAGTTAATCTTATTAACTAGGATAATATCCTTAAGCATAACGAAGACATAAAGTATAGGCAAATCTATGTTGGAAGTGTTCAAGTACAAACGACATGTTTGCAGTATTATGGCAAAGATATTGATCTTTATACTTTACTTTGTGATATCAAGTAGATCAAATTTAATAATCAAATTATTATAGGGATTAAGACCAATTTATGTAACAAATCAGTAAGATTCAATTGCTAACTTGGATATTATGTAAGCCTAAAAGATGAATTTGTCAAAACTTTCTATCCCTTAAGATAAAAACAATTGAGATGAACATGAAAAGATGATAATACCCACTAAATATATTTTGAAAAATAATCTACAAACTAGATAATAATATAGATCCAAATACTGAGGTAACAATGATAAAGGGAGAAAATTTTGAGAGCCCTACACCTACACAAAAGATTCAAAGGATAAAATTCAACCCATCGAAGATAAAGATTGATAGGTTTGAATACTTAGCTTTGCCAATCCCATAAAAATTCATAAGAAAAATGTGATAAAAATTGATGAAAATGAGAAAATAACAATTAAACCTCAATTATTAAGAAGCATGAGTGTAAGATCAGAATGGGGAGAAGATTCTTCGATAGCTAAAGAAGAGCCTACAGAAGATGACACAATTAATATGATCAGTGAAATTTATATAATGAGTTTTAAACCTGCAAGACACAATGTAGATCGCAGTATGAGTTTGGTCATTGGGTACAAAATAAGAACTGTTACTAGCCCAATCTATGAGGACGAATTAGTCAAAAATAAATGTTATGAAGTCACCAAACTAACCATAATAGGATTTATATCCCAATAAATATATATGTAGAGGGATATAATAGATATGCATTGTGAGCATACATTAGTAGTGGTTAATCTATCTGTTTTGGAAAAAAAAAATCTTTATTTTCAGAATTTATGTGGACAAAAGTCAAGAATCCTTTACAAAGAAGAATAGTTTATAATAGCATAATCATCCACAATAAGGCTATAGAAGGATTATCCATAGAAATGAGAGGAGCCCAATGCATTATACCAATTCTATGGGCTACTGATTAGTCATTTCATAATATGATTATTGGAAAAAAATTTTAAAGGCTACAGTCTCTAAGCATGCAGACCATAAGTCAAATCATCATCATAATAAATGGTCACTCGGTTCATATTGATAAATTAAATAAAGCATACAATCATCAGAAGACTGAGTTTATAGGCAGCTAGTGTGTTGATAAGGTAATTCGTACATAGCATGAAGTAGCACTAATAATCCCACTACTAGAATTATATATTAAACAGTAGATTATTGGACAACAAGAACAATTATGTGAAGAACTCTACTCAGATAACGCTCTAAAATTTTGGGATAAAGATAAGACATTTGCAAAGATACCTTTGTCAAATCCCAATCTTATTATTTGAGTCAAACAAATGATGTATACACACGACGTATCCAAGAATTTGATAAAAATATCAAAGGGCGTGTGGACAAAAGCTTAATTAGGAATAGTAAGAGTCTTCACACCAGTCCTGCTTTCATGGTAAGAAATTGTGCTAAAAAAGGAGGAAAAGCTAAAATGGTAATCACTTACAAAAACCTTAATGATAATACTGCCTATGACGGCTATTATATTCCTATGGAAATAGTGCCCCTGAAGGACACTGAGAGTGGATAATAATGTCATTTAATCTTAAAAAACACTTCAAATACTCTGATGAAGAATGGATAATATCTTCAAATATCTTAATTACTGTTGAATTAGTATATTCAGTTTTGATGACAACAAACCCAAGTGTAAAATG
>NCQT01114637.1:1585-12148 GCA_002740465.1 Stenocereus thurberi
AAAGGCATTAGCACCAACATGTGAGACGAAGAGGGAGAGACTGGAGCAGGGAGGGAGCGGATAATGGGGCTAGGAGAGGCTGCTCCCTGTTGTGATTGTGATTTGTAAAACAGTGTCTGAAACTGAAGGCGCCAAGACACAACAATGAAGCCTAGGCCTAAGATGACTGCAAGTCTAAAACCTAACTTTTATTGGGTCCACGACCTGGTCCGTCGGCCCAGACCAGAACTGGACCGAAGACCGAACAAGGCCAGAGAAAGGACTAAAGATCGGACTGAGTTTACCTAGTCTAGTCACGGTCCAGTCCAGCTCTGGATTGAATAATCAACAATCCTAGGCATAAACAACACTGGCAATAAAGCCCACATAACCTACATCATAAAAGTTAAACTCATCATATTCAGCCTCATAATTCATAAAAAGGGACTCATGCTCAACAGCAAACTTATCCACATGTTCAAACTTTGAACTCATCATAAGAAAGTCACCTACCCAATCAAGGGTATAATGATCCACATCCTCAACACCATCAAACTATCTTTTCCAATTGAAGATATACTAACTGAAAAAAATGAATTTTTCCACCTTAATAAGCACGTCCTCCACAAGACCCATGGGAAGTCTAGTAGACTAGCTATCTAACTAGAGGACGATCTTGGTAGGTTTCAATCCACCTAGTCTAAGTGTCTTAGATACAGTGAATGGAAATAAGTTTACACTAACTCCTAAATCCCAGGAAAGCTCTATGAATGGTGTGGTTACATATCATTATGGAAATGGTAGTGTAACCTAGATCTTTGTACTTAATAGGAATCTGACTGAAATAATGTAGCTAACATTAGAGGCTAAGAAAGCTCTCTTGGGTGCAACTGTTGCCCTCTTAGCAGTGCAAAACTCCTTCAAAAATTTAACATATGGGGACACCTATTGGATAACATCTAATAGGGAATGTAATCTTGACATAGAAGAAAGTTTCCCTAATCTTATCAATATGGGCCTGGTCCTTTTTTCCATTTAGCCTATTGGGGAAAAGAACCGTAGATTTTTGGACCTGCAGAGGAAGAGTAGAAGTAGTCTTCAGAAGAGGCGTAGTTACCATAATAGTAGACCCATCCTCTTTAGACTCTAAAGAATCATCAACAGTAATAGGAAAAATAGTAGAAGATGAGGATAGGGGTGAATGGGATGTGTTGTTCAAGTTGTCACCCACATGATTATCAATCTCTCTTTCTAACCTCAAAGTTATTGTAATATTGACATTCTAAAGTTATCAGGAATTGATCCAGAGAAGGCCTCACCCTTAGGTTGGTCTTGGATTGACTAAGAAAGATGCCTTTCTCCCGGTTTGCTATAGCAAACTAGAAAAATATCGCGTCATCTCTCAACATTCATTCATTACTTTATCTTAACATCCTTTTCATGTCACTTTTAATTTTCCTTTCATATTTATCAAGTTCACTATAACTCGAAGGATGCTGAGATAGGGAAATAGGTGAAATAGGAGGAGGAGAAGCTGACTCCGTAGGTGCATTTAGAACACCCTGGTAGCTTAATCTCAACATAGTTCGGGAGGAGTTTCCTAGAAACCCTCAATACTAGTTAGGCACTACCGTATTAGGTCCACAATTCCAAAAAAAAAGTTAGATGATTACACCACCCTGGATTATAAGTAAGAGCATATGGGTCATGCTTTGGTCTCTACTAGGCACATGTTCTTGGCATAAGGCCAATTAGTAAACAAAGTAAGGGCGTGTGCTCAAAGTATGATTCGACATGTGGCATTGGCAGTACATCTCAGGAGTCTGAAAAGTTTGGGATTGTTGCAGAACCAACCCCTTTATCATGTTTTCAAGGGTAGCAAATCTAAACTCTAGGAAACTCAAGTCAGACACAACATGCATTCCATCCTGACCCCACTATGCCTAGAGTTCAAGTTGTAATCTCTAATAGTTTTCTATTACATCGTTTTCTCAACTAGATTTTATAAGAATTCCCAAGCATTATAAGGGCTCTTAGAAAGAAATCTCTCTTGACACATTGACTCTACAATTGTCCTATTCTATTGGTCAATAAATTCATAAATAATTGTACATAAGCGGGTTTGGTCCAAACCATGGTGTGAACATTAAGATAAGAGGTTTTTAAACCTATCAACATACACCCAAAATGACTTCCTACTAGTTTGTACGAATTGATTAATTTCATTTCTTAGCTTAACAGTTTTACTTTTGGGAAGTATTTGTTTTTTAAGAAAGACCCACACAAATCCTATCTTTTTAACATTATCCTTAAAAGCAAAGGGGAAAAAATTCAATTACGCAGTATCAACAGGCACATTCGAGTGGCACATCATGGAACGAACCTCTTCGAACCTTGCAGAAATAGGTAGGCATCCTCTGTGTACTCGTTAACTTAGGAAGCATATGGGTATATTGGGGCTTGATTTCGAGAGTAACAATTTCTAAGGTCGGTATTTTAAAAACATGATGAATCAGTGACCCTAAGTAGATAAAATATGTCATTAAGCATTCTTGCTCGAGGCTACGCTTCACCATCTTTTTCTCCTTAGATTCGGGTTCTGATTTACTACTGTTATCTAGGTTGGTTTTCAATCCATTCAAACACTTGGCTTTAGGATCCCTAACCCAACTAGCCACGCAACCAAAACCCCTTTCATTTTTGTGGTTTTTTTATTTTTTATTTTTTTGAAAGCAATAAAGATCAAATTTTCAGGAAGATGGATGAATCGAAACTAAATTAAGCTACGAAAGCTAGTAAAGCAAATAAAGCAACTACAAATTAAATAACTAAATTAAACTTAACAGAACCAATTAAATCAAACTGCTTAAAGCAAATAATGTAAGCAATTAAAACAACTAACAAGGAACTACATTACTGTTACTACTATCCAAAGCAATTAACAATTAAACTAGTAATCAATTTCAACACCATCTCCAGTAATGACATCAAAAACTTTATGTATCTTAAGAACTGCAAAAATAATCTGTAAGTGTACAACTATAGTTGTAGCACTATACAGATTGTCTATAGAGATAGTTTGAATTGAATTAGTAGAACTATGCCAGTGAACTAAACTAAATCAAATAACTAAACTAATTAATTTCAAATAATAAAAAAGAACCTCGCAAATCTAGACTAAATGTTGAGAATTGAAATAAAACGATCACAATTAAAGAGGGAAGAAAGACATTACCTTAGTCACTTAATAGAA
Organism: Stenocereus thurberi; assembly: GCA_002740465.1. Classification (NCBI taxonomy): domain Eukaryota; kingdom Viridiplantae; phylum Streptophyta; class Magnoliopsida; order Caryophyllales; family Cactaceae; genus Stenocereus; species Stenocereus thurberi. The sequence goes on from NCQT01114637.1 coordinate 4,818, forward strand.
AAAGTTTTGAACCATAGTCATTAAAGAAAACCAATATAGAAAAATCTGAACCTTGAATAAGTGATCACGAGAAGACCTCAATATCCACCATCAACCTAAAGGAATAATAAAATTGAAACTTTGAATGAGAGAATTTTTTAGAAAGATAGAAATTGAACTAAAGCTAAAACTATAAAACTTGAATTAAAACTAAAAGTAAAAAGCTTGAATTGAAACTAGAACTAGAATAATTGAACTAGACTGAGAACTATAAAAATTAAATTCAAACTAGAACAAGAAATTAAATTTAACCTCGACTCAAAACAGTTTCTACAACTACAATAATCTCTCAAATTGCTAGACACTAACACTAGAATTGAGAGGGGGAGGAATTATAATAGCTTGAACCTAAACCATGCTAATTACTTTTGTTAATATTCATTTAAATTAATTAAGTTGAGTACCACATTTCATTTCAGCATTTGGCATATTTATGCAATTGCAAGTTGAGATGACGAACTGGTATGAAAATAAAGTTTAATCATGGCTCGATTGTATTAAATCATTCACAACTTATAAATAAATACATAAATAAATTGATACAAAAATAGTCCATTTATATAATCATGGAATATATGCATAAACATACATTTTGTTCACCTATATTATACAAATGAAACCATAATAATAATGAATGAAATAAAAATAAATGCAAGAAACAAATCAATTAATATGGATAAAGTTCATAAGTTTTGGAAATAAACCAAAAAAATACTACTAATAGTCTAAGTACTAGCCCAAATTTTACTGCAAATATTTGTTAATCCTAAAGGGGAATTGTTATATCACAAAAAAAAAGATAAAAAATGGGAAAAATCTAGACATGGAGTTTAGATTTAAACACAAATTAGTAAAACTAAATAACAATCCTACCTATCTACCCGCCACAAATCAGACGCCCTTCCCACGCTGAACACATTCCCCCCTTGTTTTTTTTTTTTTTTTTTTTCCCCACATCAGCCAACACCTCCAGGAAAGCCATTGTGCCACACCACCAGAGCCTAGCGCCCGACCATCTATATGCCACTGCTGACCCAACAACTGCTATCACCTCATGCCACACCTCGTTGACTTATTCATTGGTGTTGGAAGGTGAATCCAAACCCCCTTCACTTATTTTTGCTCTTTAATTTCTCAATTTGATTAGTAAATGTGCTGTTTTGATGTAAATAAATGTTATTATGATTAATTTAGAGTTTATGATGATGATTATGAGGTTTAGAATTGTTGGAAGTAAGTAGGTGTGTATGGAGAAAGTGGGGATTGAGCATTACTTGTGGTGATTGTGCACTTGTAATAAATTTTGTTGAATTTGAGGGTTTTTGGTTGTGTTTTGGATGGCATTATGGATTGGATACTGCCATGAAAGGATTTGGAAAGGGGTGGAGTGGAGCTTGAGGTTGAAGAAGAAGAAGAAGGTAGAAAATGTAATTTTGAGAGGATTTTTGAAACAAATTTGTTTAATGTAAACCTTGAAATTTATTTGAGGAATTAGGGCAGATGAAATTTGTAAATTTGAGTGTAATAGTAATATAATTAAGGTAATTGTGGAGGTTGAGTCTTGTAACTTGATTTAAGTAGTAAAATCAATGGGTTGGAATTAGGGTTGATGATTGATTATGTGCTAATGTAACTCAAAAGATCAATAAGGATTGATCCATGTTTAAGTGGGTTGAAGGTGATGTATTCTTTTTGTTTACAACTTAAACCAAAGCAAGGGCAACCAAATTTAATTGAGGTGTATTTAGTATTAAAATTGAGCGAATTTAGTGACTTAAAGGTAATAAGAAGCTTGATAATGAGAATCAAAGTCCACTTGAGAGCTTCAAAGTGAATATTTTTCGATTTGGGCTTAGAAGCATATAGTGGAGAACGAGAATAAGCTTATAGCTGCAACTTGAACCCGACTAATCCAAACTTATTAACTAAAACTATTAATAATAGTAATAACATTATAAATTATAATAACAATAATGACTATAATAATCATAATGGTAATGACATTAATAGTACTAACAATAAAGATAACTATATTAAACCTTATAACAGCAATACTAACATCGATACCATTGATGAAAATAATAACCAAATAACAAAAAGAGGGTGTGTTATAACTGGGAAACCACAATAGATTTTTGTGCTTAAACTAATATTTGTGACGCTTTGATAATTAAAAAAAGTGCCAAGAAAAACTGTGAATTATTTACTAAGGTTGTAATTAATAGAAATTATTTAAAACTCTATTTTCTGCATGTATGTGTATGTGTGTGTGTGTGTGCGTGCCTATAAAGCAAAAATGAGGCCATTCCATTATCATTAGGCCATGAACAAGCACTTTATAAAAGGGAAAGGAATTTTTTTAAAATTCTAGGTATGTTTATTGCCTATACTCTTCAAAAATTCATGTGGTTCTCAACATTATATAAATTTCATGTAATATTCATGCAGTGAATCAGTTTGAACAATGTTTTGTCATCCAATTAAGTGGGTTCTTCAGTTATCAAGCAACAGGGCTTACGCCCATCAGTACCATGCAACTTTAGTTAGGATTCCTAATTGGAGTAGGAGGGTTGCACCTATCTCAGTGATCGCCTCAGACGTCTACAGGGATTCCACTTCTAGATAATAATCGCCAAAGCAATTTTATTTATATTCTTTCCCTTCCTGTTTTTGAACTAAAATGATTTGAAATGCGGGGACCCAACTAAATTGTTCTAAAAGCTTATTTTACAGTATAAGGATAAACGTACTAGGATTCTGCTCATTTCTCAAAATATTTTTGTGTTTTCTATTTTAGGTAAGGAATCAGTGAACAATCCTATCCCTAAGAAGCCCAAAGGAAGTAAGGCTTTGTGTCTTTTGCTGTTTGACGTTGTTAGATGCTCACAGTGGATTTTGACATAGCAAGAAGACTTGACGGAGCCTAAGGGTCAAACTGGGTATATTTCGAATAAGCATGGCTCTTGTGAAGCATAAGGAGACACTTAATCTAGTTATATTCTTGTTATGTTAAAATTAAACTATAGCTCAAAGTTGACTTGAATGCTTTCAGTTTAATGGGACTCATAAATGCAAAAGTGCTCCAGTTAAATTTGTGTAGTTGTTACATGCCTTGTCCAACTTAGGACAGCGGTGATGCCCTTAGTCCTTGAGACTTCAGTTGCAACCATGCTTTTTTTTTTTTTGGGTATAGAAGAGGGGCTAAGCCCCGTAAAGAAATATTATTACTTCACATTTCTAAGCCAAGTGGCCCCTATAAGATCTGCCTCTAATACATCTAATATCTCCTTAGGCGGAGAGCCAAAGTACATTACCCTCACTTTGCTATCTATTCCTAGATTTGCCAGTTTGTCTGCAACCTAATGTGCCTACCTATAGTAGTGGGATACCTTGACCTCCTAGTCTTCCCCTGCAATTAGTTGTTTGCATTGTGTAATAAGTGGCTTGTGAATGGGGTTTGACGATCCGTTTCCTTGTAGCATTCCCACCACAATCACTGAATCCGCCCAAAGCCAAATATTCTTTAGCCCCAAATCTCTAGCCATTTTCAAGCCATGAAGTGCTACTCTAAGCTCTGCCTTGACAGAAGTACACTTCCTAAAATTTTTCAATGAATTCTTTAATCTATTCTCCTCGGTACCCCTGGAGTACACCACCCCTGTAAGCAATTTCCAGGTTGCCCTTTGATGCCCCATCAGTGTTCAGCAGAGCCCATCTTTTAGGGGGGCTTCCCATCTTATTAGATTCTTATTCTTTTTAGTCTCGGTTATGAGTGCGAATCGGTTATCCAACCCTAAAGCATGGAGTATATCTCCAAATCGAACCAGTAGAAACCTCTCTTTTCCTCTAAAATCTCCTCCATCCTATTGAAACAGAATGCATTGCGCCACTTCCATAGGTACCAGATAGTGGTGAGGAATTTTATTACCCATTCTGAATCACTATGCCTTCCCTTAACATTAACTTCAATACAAGTATTACAGTATGTGTCAGGGGCCAAATGTTTCAATCTGTGGCCCTTGAGACATCGCCACACCGCCCGAGCCTGCGGATAGTTGCGGACGATGTGTAGCACCAATTCACAGGATGCACCACATGCCCCACCGCTCGGGTCCATTGTTAGCTCACGTCGTGCTCGATTTTTTTGTTGGTCAGTATTTTATCATGGAGCACTAACCACGTGAAAACTCAAACTCTTTGTGGGGTTTAGTTTTCCAGACCCAATTCCAACTGTCTTCTTGCAAAGTCGCAAATTCGTCCTAAATGATGTTGACCGTAGAATGAAGTTTAAATTTTGTCTTTTTCTCCAATCCAGGAGTAGTTGTCTCCTACGTCCTCTTCCAATAGTTCAAAGGATGCAATTCACACAATGCGGAAGGAAATCGAAAAACTCATCCCACTTTCATCCCCTTGGTCGTCCCAGTAGTCATGAATGTGTTTGTCCAATTCAGCTAAACGTACATATTGTATGGCGAAGATGAGTAGTGGAGATGGTTCCGCCCATCAATCAAGCCAAAAACGGGTGTTGCAACCATAATATTAAATAAGCAGATTTTGCTAATTAGTAATTAGGGATTGAGACATTACAGTCTTTGATGATTTATAAGGTGCCTCTAAGACCCCTGTTTATACTAGTGTGAAGCCCTCCATATTTCCAAATTACAATTTTCTAATGCCAAAGTAATATTTCCAATTTCTAAATTACATTGAACTTCCAATTCTGTGCATAATCCACCATCCTATTTCATTTGCCACATTTCTTGCAAATTAAATCAAACCGCCGCTTGTAGTGTTAAGGTGTTGTCAATTAAAACTAAGTATATTTTCAGTATTACACACCCAATTCTAGCTTGAAATTGTGCAGAATTTGTTTTGTTTATAGTTAACTCATTATATTCTGTAAATTCATCTTGCATAATTTTATGAGAATTCATTGATTATGTAATTCAGTACTTCACATTCCATGAAAAATGTTTTCCATTTGATCTATTGATTGAACGTACAAATTAGTCTTATACAACGGCATGAAGTTTTTTCATTATGTAATTTTGTATCGCATAGTGTGGATATGTTCATGCTTAGCTTAAATTATAGGAATTTGTTTTACATAATGTCTAATACTACATATGTACATTATATATGATATCGTATTACATGAAATATGATGTAAATGTATTTTATATAATGTCAATTGACTAAAAATTGTATAGGTCTATTTGTGTAAGGTTAGGTGATTTGTTTCACATATCGTCAATCAATCAAAATCATATATGAATGGGCTTTATATGAAGCTATTTTGTTTTACGTGCCGTCAATCGATTAAAATAAATTTGTTTTTATGTAGTTTTATATAAATTCATTTTACATCTAGACATAAATTCGTTTTATGTCTTAAATTAGTCTTACAAAAGTTCATGTAAATTAGTTTCATGTATGGCCAATTGATTAAATTGTGTAAATTAGTTTTGCATAATCTATATGTAAATTAGATTTATAGGAAGTTTATGGATGCCATCAGACATCATGAAGAAATTGAGTTAGTAGTAGCTGTTTAATATGTACTGGAAGTAATCAATAAGGAAGATATTGAAAAATTTTGAAGTTTGTATTTGCCTTATCATCCATGAATTTCAACTTTTGATATTATATGCCATTTACTGCTACTCTAGAAAGATATTTTTCGAGGAAATTTTACTGTAATTTTGTTGGAAGTTTTGCTTTTGTTCAATTCTTATAAATGCAAGGTATGCCATTAAAGTCTGAAATGGAATTATTTTTGGAAAATTTGAGCAAGAAGTGTAATGGGGAGAGAAGTAAGAGAAGAATAAGAGTAAGTACCTCTAATAGGACTTAAGATACTGCTAATTGTAAAGAGTCACCTCCCTAAAGGTGCAATCCCCATGAATGGTCGGACTCTTTTACTAGGTAATTTGCATTTTTTAGAAGCAGATTTAATTTTCATATTTTTTTATAGCAGGCAGAGCTGGGCTACTTGGCTTCAGAAAACTAGGCCTTGGCCCTAGTTAAAGAACCCAGTCAGGTTTAGTGTGCTGAACTAGGTCCAATTTCCTGGCTTGGGCCCTATTAGTAGCATTGGCTTGACCCATAATTCGAGTACATGTTTGATCCAGCAACCCGGGTTGGTTCCGAACCCATATTCTGATCTAGGTAGGTTCCACTAATCCAGATCGGAACCTACCTACCCAATTCCAGTAATACAAAAGCAGGACATGAATGAAAGAACAAAGGAAAAAAGCTTTAAACTTTAATCAATAGAGTCACCAATGAGTTTTGAAAAGACTTACCAACTGTACCACTTTTTAAAGCGAATCATACCGATAGAAACAAATGAAGGGACAAATTGATTTTGCTTAGAAAAAGGTTTTCGAAAGGCGCAATGCGATCCGTAGCATGGGGACCATCTTGACTCCTTAGTCTTTAACAGAGGATCTAGATTCAGGGGTAATGGTATAATGATCTAATGAGGTCTATCTCATCATCTCCCGTCATCACTGATGACCTCTACTAAGCAATATAGGAAATTAAAACTTAATTGTACTGGCATACATTCATGTTGTAAATTAGAATGATTTATATAAAATCAAAACACAATGTTCATCTAAAAGTAAGTAAAAGGCAAACGATTCAAATTATTACAATGGGCGGGGATGAAACTAATCAAAAGTTACATCTTTGCCGTACTGTAATCAACTAACGGAATGAAAGAAAGTAAGAAAGGGAAAGAAGAGAAAAGGAAAAAGGCTGTACAACCCGTTCTCAGGATAACCCTGCCTAAATCTTCTACGAATCCAACAAAGTAATGCTTTCTTGAATCGATGCTTAATTTCCCTTTCTAAATGTTAATTCTTATTCCTGTGAATAAAATCCTAAAGCTCTCCTCTTCCTTTTCTCTCACTTTTTCTGCAACTCTCGATGGTTTTGGGGCAATGTGTTGATCTAATGATTTTTTGTTCTCCTTAGCACTCTAGCAGAAGCGTCAACCCCCTTTTTATAGCGGTTGAGGAGGCTACGTGAATCTGCCTTGGAAAAGGAGACCCAGTCCCATTCCCGTTAGGCTTAATCTAAACAGACTAGCTTGATACCTTAGAACTCAATTAGTTAATCAGAATTAATCTGATGTGGAAAGCTAGTTCTAATGACAATCCATGTGACTATCCTAGTAAGAGCAGGTCTTAGTATGGCAGAAAAGTGGAGCCCGGCCGGGTTTTAATAGTGAAATTGTTGAGTTATTTTGTTTAGTTTTGATGATAACAAATCCAAGTATAAACAAT
>NCQT01114662.1:3077-18162 GCA_002740465.1 Stenocereus thurberi
TCTCTCTACTCTGCATCTTCTTCTTCCTCCTCCATCACCATGCTCAACCACTAAGCTCCCAAAACCCTAATTTTCGGTTAGCCCAGCTCGAAATTTTCCCTGATTTCACCTCCCCATCATTAAACAAACCTTTAGCTATAAAATCTGGGCAAAAATATGAGGAATTCGCCGCGTTTTCGGTTCAATTGGGCTACGATTCAAGGCCCAGATGCGAGCCAAAGTTCAGCCATGCAATCTCATTTCTAATTGCCTTAAATCCCCTTTAAGTCGAGCTTAAAATTGCAACTTACAGCATCAAGTCAGTGAGTGAGAGTTTAGGTTGAGATTAGGGTTCGAATTGGGCAAATGGGGCACAGTTAGGGGTCTGTTCGTGCAAGGGTGAGCAAGAACTGAGGAAATGGGAGTCGTTCGACCCCTAAAGTCGAGCCAGCAGCCTTTGATTCGAGCCTTTAGCTTGGAGTTCAGGTGTGTGTTTCTCAGCTCCTAAGTACTAGTAGTTTCAAAATCGTTTTAAGTTTTAAGTTGCAAAGCATGTTAAGTTTAGCTAGTTTATGCCCGATAGTGACTTCGAATCGATATATGTTAGTTTAGTTGATTAATACTCAAAAGTGGCTTAGAATCGATTCAAGTGAATTTAGTTAATTCATGCCTGAAGGTCTAATTCAAAGTGAATTATGCATGTTTAGCTTTGATTCGAATCTATTTAGTTAATTCATGCATGAGAATTTAATTTGAAGTGAATTATGCGTGTTTAGCTTTGATTTGAACCTAATCAGTTAATTCATGCCTGAAGATTTAATTCGAAGTGAATTATGCATGTTTAGCTTTGATTCGAACCTATTCAGTTAATTCATGCCTGAAAACTAACTTCGAAGTAGATTATAAATGTTTAGAAATGAAGAATGTACGTTTAGTTAATTCATAATCGTTTTCTAACTTCGAAATGAATGATAAACACTTAGAATTAACGTATATATGTTTAGGCATTTCATAATCATATATTAACTTCAAAGTGAATCGTAAGTGTTTAGAATTAACATATATATGTTTTGTTGCTTCATAATCGTATATTAACTTTGAAGTGAATCGTAAGTGTTTAGAATCAGCGTATATATGTTTAGTCATTCCATGATCGTTTATTAATTTTGAAGGGAATTATAAGTGTTTAGAATCAACGTATATAAGCGTAGTTATTTCATAATCGTTTGTTAACTTCGAAATGATTTACGAATGTTTAGGTTTGATATATGTACGATTAGTAAACTCTTGTTCGTTAAATAACTTTGGGGTAAACTATAAATACTTAGAGTCAATTTATCCTTGAGTTGCCAAGTAAAGTACTATAGTTATATATGTCGATGTGATTGTATATATATGTATGTGTTTGCTGTAATGCACCGCTGGATGGTGCTGCTTGCCCAGGTAAGTACCTAAACCCTATCTCTTCATAAGCTCGCATGATAACGTGTTATGATTACTAAATTGAAAATCGAGATAGTAGTTAGATGGTTTGAGATAGAGCTCTCAATGGTTCGAGATTCTTGTGGTACAGTGCTTATGAGGAGGGAGCCTGGGTTATGAATTAACCATAATCGTGTGGATTGCGAGGCCATGTGTGGCTCATTGTGCTGAATTGATTATGAAGTGCTTGAATGTATACATGTGGGCCCCCCTTCCCTTCCATGTCCTCAAGTTACATTATGTGCATAAGGGTGAGTTTTTCAAAGAAGGATTTCATTTTTGAAATGATAGTAGCCATAATTATTAGTGCATGATGGCCTATTTTAACTAAATAAATACAGTTTTGGGAGTGAACTCGCTCGAACGGGGAAATCTCTAAAGAATTTTATAAAGGCGTGACTTGTATGAAAAAGGATTATGCTATGAGAGCCAGCAAAATTATTAGTCGTTATGACTGATACGCTTTAAATTGGCTAAGATAATGTGTTGCAGACAATATGAAATGAATGATGTTAGCCTAGGTGATAAGCCTTGGTACTAGGAGGCCCTAGAAGACCCTAACGAGGGTAATATAATGGTCCGATATGTTATGTAGCCGTCCCGGGAGTAAGAGCTTAAGCGTGAGCATTAGGCCTCAGTATGGGGTTGAGAATAGATCTCACCCAAGTAGCACCCTGTCATGATCTTATGCCAGATGTATTTTCCTAATAAGCAAAGAAAAACACTCGGTACTTTGCCATTTTATATGTTTTGAAAGAAAAGAATGTTTTTATGGGCCCTAAGAGGCCATATGGAATGAGATATGAAAAGCTTATAAGGGTCGTTGTACGACCAATACGAAATGAAATGTCTTTTTAAAGAACAAGAGCCTTAAGAGGTTAAGAAAATGCTTTCAATGAAAGAAAGAAAGTTTTCAATGAATGCTTTATGAAATGATTCCTAAGCACGGTTGAATGATGTGCATGTTCTGTACTTTTCTTATGAATGAAATATGAATGAGATCTAATTAAAGTAAGCTAATGAAAATAAAGCTTTATGTGAACATTTCAAGTATAACTTTTGAATGAGATGCTAAGTAAGATACGATCATGAAAAAGAAAGCCTTATGATTATATTTCATGCTTACCCTATGAATGAGACTTGATGTGTGTGTGCCTTATGTATATCATATGAATGAAACGCCAAGAAAAGTATGCTTATGAAAAGAGATAACCTTATGTGCACACCATATAATGAGGTTTCATGCATAGTTTAAATGGAATGCCAAGAAGATGTGATTATGACAAAGGAAGATCCCTGTGCTCAGCCCTCAGCGCCCGCTTATGTGCTTAACTGCTTGTTAGTAAAGAAGTTTGGTCATTTAGAGACCTAGAAATGTGTTTGAGTGCTTAAAGTGAAGTTTATGTTTAGTGATCTTTCCATAAGGATTTTATGAATGTCTAATATGATAGTAAAGTATGAATACGTGATATGTGACTATTAAAGATATTATTGCCTACAATGGTTTTGTTTTTGAGGGGGTTGGGAGACAGTCACTGAGCGTGTGGTTGCTCATCCCACTACTGTTTCCCCCTTTTCCCTAGGTTTTCTTGTGATAGGAAGAATTTGAGTCAACTATGTCAAAATGGAGTCTATTCTCGCTTGCAGGGTGTCATGTGTGTCTACTTACGTCTGTAATGAAGTCATGTAATGTATTCTTAGTTTCTAAACGCATGTAAACGAAGCGTTCTAGTTCATGTATTATATATGGTATAAAGGTCGCTCTGTATGATCGTACGAGTCAACCATCTAATTAGTTGGATGTCTTCTTGATCAAAGTTAGTTATGATTTGGGATGTAAACCCCAATACTCCGGTTGTGTGAACCGTTGAGTTGTATCTTTCATTTCTTCTTTATTAATGAACTATTTTGTGTGGTGTACTCCGAGCTAGTGGCTCGTTGAGTTATGAACTCCCGTGTGTAAATGTTGAGCTTCTTTCAAATGTTTTATGCTTCCATTGATTTACAGGGGTTTATTATAAGGCGTTTAGCCTGAAAACGGTCAGTTTTTAGGAAAAACTCTGTCCGTTTCATCACAGAATTTAAGTAAGAAGTTAAGAAAACGTAACGCTCCTGGCCCTAGGGGCTGGGGGTGTTACAGTGGCACACGATGGGAAGGCTTCCTAAGAAAGTAAGCCACATGATGATAAGTTGTGAGAATTAAATGGAATGCATTAGGGGATGCGTCTGGGCATCAAACTCTCGCAATGATTTCGAGGAATCACAAGGCGAGATGCTGGAGGAATTTAATCATACCGATAACGAGTGGTTGCGCCAAATATGTGACATTTGAGAGCTTTGGGTGCATGCTTACTTTAAAGAGGACTTCTTATGAGGCATTTTAAGGACAACGTTGGGTTCCCAGATTCAAAATTCTATGTTTGGCTCCCTAACATTTCGTAATCTTGGCCCAGTGGAATTTTGGCTTAGATTTGTCTACATTGTTGATTGACAACGCCATCGTGAGCAGAAAGCTAAAAATGCTTCTTTAAGCTCCTTTTTCATATTGAAAACATCCTATAAGATAGGGACAGTTATATGTTGGTTGGATGTATTGTCATATGCAAGGTATTAGCAATGTAGAAGGTGATCGTAATTGATGAGATCAAGAACAATTTTGAAGACAAAACAAGGATCCACTATGTGATGCATAATGAGGAATCTTCTGAATGCCCGTACTCATGCCATTTTTTTTGCTCAAACGGAATTCCATGTGCTCATATGCTAATGTTTTTCACATCCACTTTGTTAAAAGAAATTCTTAGCATATATCATTAATAGAAGGACAAAGATGGAACCAAAAACACCTATATACAAGTTTGATAGTGTGTACGCTTTAAGGGAAATAGCTGAAAAACTAAGTTGATATTTGACGCGTGGTCTTTGTTTTATAAGTGTGAGGATCTGGCTGGGCAGGACCCCCCAATCTTGTAGGTGTTAGAGTTCCATGAGTTTAGTCCAGTGTGAACTTCACGATATTGGTGGTGAAGCAGCAACAGATCTGCAGACCTATTTCAGATCTGTTGTCCCAGAATACATTTAGATACATCCGCCTTCGACATCCGTAACAAAAGCAAGGGGAAGGAGGCTGAAGATGTGCATTGAGATGGTTGTTGAGCAGAATCATGTATAAAGATGTGTCACTTTTGCAATTAGGTTGCTTTTTATGATAGAAACTGCTCGAAAAGGAGATGCTAATGCACTATCTTAATGATATGTATGGTTTCTATGTTTCTATTAAAAAATCCAATTTTATAATTTATGCATTGGCCTTTTTTTAGATTTATTTTTCCATTGTTTGTAGATTATCATCCTTACGACCATTCCTTGTTTTTTTGCTAATGTGTAGAAGTGGTTATTGATGTTGGACAAGTCCCTCAAATGTCTTCAGAGGAAGAACAAAATGTGTGAGCATTAAGGTATTAGTTCATGATTAATAGATGTTGTTTTGATGAACATTAGTGTTGCTTTTGGTGATTAATTGATGGAATTATATTGAACTATTAGAACATGTTGGTAAATCATAATATGTTTCTTCATTTGCAAACCGAGTTAGTGATCAACAATTTAAGCTTAGATGGTCATTTAAACTATCTTTGGTGGTCACTAGATCTTTTTGTGGCGATCAACATAAATATATTAGTTTTTCATGAAACATATTCTTTGGGATAGTTAGTCCTCATCAAGAATCATAGTATAAGTTTTTATGAATGATATCGATTAGTTATCAATAGTTAATGTTTTGTTGATCGTTAAAACTATGTTTTTTGATCACTAGATCTATTTGTAGTGATCAACATATATATGTTAGTGTTTCATGAAAGATATTCTAAGGGATCGTTGGAAGTGGTTTGTTTTGTCGTATTTATGTTTTGTTCTCATAAAGAATCATAGTATATGTCTTTATAAATGATCTCAATTGGTGATCAATAGGTATAGTCTTGGTGATCATTAAAATTATGTTTGGTGATAACTGAATCCTTTTATGGTGATCAGCATAAATATGATGGTTTTTTTATGAAATATATGCCCTGAAGTATAGTTAGATGAGGTTCTATTTTGTTGCATTTGGAGTTTGCTCTCATCAAAAGTCATAGTATGTGTTTTTATAAATGATATACATTGGTGATCGGTAATTGCAGTTTTGATGATCTTCAGAACTATGTTTGGTAATCACTAGATCTACTTATAGTTTTCACATGGTGATATGCGAGTTCCGAGGTTTGTCGGCAACAAAACCCCCCAGGAAGGGTTGCTAGTGCCTTAGGCCCCCTCTTAACTAATGGATGAGCTTTTTTTTTGGGGTTTACTCTCATGAAAAATCATAATATATGTTTTTATAAATGATATCGACTAGTGATCAACATTACAATTTTAGTGATCATTGAAACTATATTTCTTGATCACTAGATCTACTTATGGTGATCAATGTGTTCTTAACTATAGTTAGTGATATCAGCGTGTTACTAATTGATGGATGTTGTTTTATTGATCATTAGTCTAGCTTTCGGTGATCATTGGAATGATGATTAGTGATCAGTAGAAATGTTTACAGTTATCAACAAAAATATGTTTCTTTTTTAAAAGATATCTTGACGTATAATTAAATGAGATTTATTTTGTTGGCATTTAGAATTTATTCTAATAAAAAATCATAATATATGTTTTTATAAATGACATTAATTGGTGATCAACAGTTGTACTTTGGTGATCTTTAGAACTATCTTTAATGACCATTAGATGTATTTATATTGATCAATATATCCCGAGTTAGTGATATTAACATATCAGCTACTGAATGAATAGACGTCGTCTTAGTGATCATCACTATTGATTTTTGTAACACCCCTAATGCGCATGTCCTACTGTTTGTATACTCTTCAATTATTCCCTTAATTAGAATTGATAGACCTGATGGTTGGGGCATTACCTCCATCCAAAAGAATAAGGCTTTAAGCATGTGCACTAGATATAACATAGTTAAGCATAGATTAGAACCATATACATTCAAACATTATTAAAGCTATGTACAAACAGCTGCTAACTGCCATAAGGTTTACACACCATAATAGAGCGATTCTTCCTAATGTTTATAACTACATCAATTAAAGAACTCAAAAAACAACAACTTAAAATATTCATGAACTAACATCACTACTGATCTATCCAGATTTCCTTACTCACTTACTTTCTTCAGCTGGTTTGCTAGCATGAGAGCGATTCACTGAGTATTTGCCTAGAACAAACATGAAAAACATTTCGAAATGTGAGCCAAAGCTCAATACATGCATTCATGTATTGTTAAATTATCAATGAAAAAGTGGCTGGGTGCCCGCTTTGCAATTCATTTTAATTTAAAATAGTGAATGAGATAAATGTAAAATTGTATTGCTAGTTATTATTTTGTAGTAAACCCCTGGTAACTATTATGATATATAGATTGGTGCCCTACAATAATAACTGACGTGGTAACTAATTAGATGATACATCACTGAATAAACTGATTTATTGATATACTAACCTAAACATTATAACTTTGATAAATACATTCTAATTGCTAAAGATATAAGAAATGGACATACTTGGGTGTTTCAGAAGGGCAATCTCACATGATAATATTTATACACAATGGAGAACGATAGATTAGGCCCCAATTCTACTTCAGAAATGTAATTATAGGTATATGTAGTTAGTAAACAATACTCACTCTCATAATTTTTAACTTTACTAGAAATTTATTAATTAAATGTAATCCATAACTCAAACCAATAAACCAAATAAATTAAGGTAATTTAACCCAAGGTAAAATAATTTGGGGTAAAATAGACTAAAATAAAATAAATAGGGTTATAATAGAAAGCCTTTGATGGTAACAAATGGAATATAGGTTTTTTGATATTTCTGAGACGGATAATAAGGGTTTAAGGCCAAGAGGGGTGTAGTTAGATTTGAGATAGCTTTAATCACACCAACTTAGCTAGACAAACACTATTCATAGGTTACTCCCTACTTCTCTGGTTTCATTCATATATCATTTTATCCTAAGTAAGGTTTTAGGCACAATCAATGTTGTTAAACTTAGCAACACTAATGATCATCCAAAACTCTTTATTATACTTTCAATTTTTCATGGTTTATTTCTTCTCTCATAAATCAAGCTAAATGCCCCTTTAAGGCCCATTACCGTTTGTCTCCTTCCTATTATTACCTTTTGTTAGTCACAACGCTTAAAAATTACTTTATGACCAGCCTTACACATTTTTCAATACGTTCTTCACATAATTAATCGAAATGCTCCCATAAACTCACTTAATTGCATTATTAAACCAAACAATCTCTTTTGGTCACTTAGGGGATTTTCCACAATCCACTAATTTTCACAAAATTTAGACAACATTATTTTCAAGCCCATAACATATCCAACCTTAAAATTTCACTAATTTAACCCAAATAAACATACTTGACTCAAAAATCAACCGTACTCATGCATGGAAAAGAAACCCTAAGTTATGCCCAATTCAGCTCTACGACCAAATCACCATAAATGGATTTAATATGATCACCCACAAACTTAAATTCATTGTTTATATCAAAGATCATAGCAAGTAGATAAACAAACTCAAATTCACACCCTCCTGATTCAAACTCACTTGATCAAGTTCAAGCTCAACTACCCATAATATTGAACATTTCCAACCACAATTCAAATTGCATCTAGCATTTATTTTGACCATGTGAACAAAATCATAACTAAAACAATCCCAAAAGCCAAAAATAAATCAAGATGCGGTTAGGGTTTTACCTCACTTTCGGCTTAGATTTAGAGAGGAGGGACGGTGGGAGGTGGTGTTGGTGATGGATGGAGGTGCTAGGGGTGGTGGCAGCCGGTAGGGGCAGGGGCAGAAGCAGAACAGGGGGGCCATGGATGGAGGAGAAGAGAGGAAGAAGAAGAAAATTTGGTTTTGGCCTTTCCTAGATTTTTGGTGATCATTTGAATGATAAATATCCTTCAAAAGTAGCTTTTTACCAATTATAATTACCCCCAAATAATAGCAATTAGCTTAATTCACTTGTACCAACTTTTTGGGCCACTAATTAGGCCTAAATGAGTTGGGTACAAAAAAATATCACTCCATCACGATAAAATTTTTGCGTCGCTCAAAATTAAATTGTTGTGATGTTCTGGAAAATAATTTATCACTTAATAATACTAATCGGGGCCTACTATTGATTCACCCAAAATTTTTACGATAAATAAAACTCGAATTATGAAGTGGAGCCTAAAATGAATTTTCCCCAATCGAAATGATTAAATGCGATAAATATATGCAAGGAAATTAATAACATGGCTTAGGTAAATAAATAAATATAATTTAGGGTCGGCCTATTACAGCCTCCCTCCCTTAAACAGTTTCGTCCTTGAAACTTATGAACTTTGTCAATACATGCATGACCTCAAGTACGTGTAGGTACTCGGCTTTCATTTCTTCCTTGATTTCCTAAGTGGCTTCTAAGGAGGTATGATTCGTACAAAGTATTTTGATGAAAGGTATCTAGTTGTTGCATAGCTGCTTACTCCAGCGATCTAGGATCTGGATTGGGTGTTTTCACACACTAGATCCTCAGTGACTTCATGGACTCTGTTACAACAACATGGTTAGGATTTGGAATGTACTTCACGAGTTATGAGATATGAAACACGTTATGTACATGTTCAAGTTCTACAGGTCGAGCCAATTGATAAGTTATAAGATTCAACCTTTCCATAACTTCATATGGTCGAACATATCTTGGGCTCAATTTGCCTCGCACTCCAAACCTCCTTACACCCTTAGTTAGCAAAACTTTCAGAAAAACCTTATCATCTACCTAAAACTCTAGAGGCCTCTTTCTTTTATCAGCATAGCTTTTCTGTCACCTCTGGGCGACCCGAATATGCTCTCCAATATTCTGTATTATTTCAGTAGTTTCTTCAATCAGTTTTGGGCCTAAGGTCAATGACTCTTCTAAGTCACTCTAGCACAAAGGGGTTCTAATTTTCTTGCATATAGAGTCTCAAATGGGGCTATTTTAATGGTGGACTAGTAACTATTGTTGTAAGGAAATTTCACCAATGGTAAGTCATCTTCCTATTTCCCTTGGAATTCTAATACACAAGCTCTTAACATGTCTTCTACAATCTGATTCACTCTTCTAGTTTGCCCATTTATTTTAGGACAATAAGAGTTGCTAAAATTTAATTTAAATCCAAAGGCTTTTTGAATCAATTGCCAAAAACAGCCTTGAAATCTCTGATATGTATCTGACACTATCTCTATTAGATTCTATGCAATCGAGCTATTTCTTTCACATATACTTGAGCCAGTGTTTCGACTCCGTAAGTATCCTAAATTGGCAGAAAATGGGGAAATTTAATGAGTAAATCAACTAACACCCATATGGCCTTCTTCTTCGAAGGAAAAATAGGTAATCCCATGACGAAGTCCATTGAGATTGAGTCCCACTTCCAAGTAGAAATTTTTAAAGGTTGCTGTTCGCCTATGGGATGTTAATGCTCAACTTTAACTATTTGGCAAATCAAACACTTGTTTACACACCCTGTGATCTCTTTCTTTATATTATTCCACCAAAAGTCTTACCTCAGGTCTCTATACATCTTGATGCCCTCTGGATGCATTAAGTATCGAGTGCCTTGAGCCTCCTCTAAGATCTTCTTCCTTAACTCCACATTTTTGGGTATGCACAAGTGATTCTGAAATCATAAGGACCCATCTTTATGTACAGTAAATCTACGCGACTTCCGTCTCTCAAGATTTTGCTTTATCCTTTGGAGTTCGGGGTCAATTTCCTTATTCACTCGAATTTTATCGACTATGGAGGGATGTAAAGCAAGTGCTGACAGTTAAACACTTGCTTGCCCGTGTGACACTAATTGAACACCTAAGTCCTTAAGCTCTCTTAAGAGGTTCAATTGAGTGGTCACTATGTTGTTAAAGCTATGTTTGCCTTTCTACTTAGGACATCTGCCATCACATTTGCCTTTCCTGGGTGATATTAGATTTATAGGTCATACCCTTTAGCTTAAGTTAAGCTTTTAAACCCTTAAAAGCATAGACGAAACTCTTACAGTTTTATCCTAAAACGTCTAATCTTGCTAGAGTTAAGTTTTGACCTTTATTCCACTTCAATAAACCTTAAAAGCCTTAGGGATTTCTTCTAGAAGTCCTAGCAATGTGATGCCTCTTGGGATGAGGGGTATTACATTTGGTGGTACCAGAGCCATAGGTTGCATTATGCATATATATATACTAACAGGAGTTGCAACAGATGAAATACATGGCTAATATGCTTGTGTAAACGTGTTGTATCCTTATAGTAGATATATTAATTGCATGACCTATAGTACATATATATGCTGGCTTTCGTATTTACCGTTGCCATGGTAGTGCAGGATGGTATTCCACATTGTTGATTATGTTACCTTTTTGTTGGGTCACATGGAATACGGTCTTATACTAGAGAGCCTCGGAGATGAGCAACTAATAGGGGCCACTAAGAGTCACCAAAGTTTCTGGGTAATCAAGGTGTATGGCCTTGGAAAGTGGCTTGTTAGAAGTGAGAAACAAATGAAAATTTTTTGGTTCTTCTATTGGTTTATGGAGTTCAGAAAAATCACACATAGGAGCAGAGAGATTAACTTTGCTAAGGGGAACACCATTAGCACGGCTTCCTCCATCAGCTTCTTCCTCAACTCCCTCTTGATGTTCTTCTTGTTATTATACCAAATATGACTTCTTTTCCTCCTCACTTTCTTCTTTACTTTAGTCATCAAAGGTGGGAGGTAGATCAGAGTCAACCTTACTATCTTTATGACTTTCATTTGCAACAAAGGATTGTTCGACTTCCCTTTTCATTTCAAACCATAGGGAGAGTAGATCAAATTCTTATTGTTGTAACTCAAGCTTTATTCGTTGCCTCTCAAGGTCCCTTTGTTGCATCTTAAGATCAAAGGCATCAAATTCAGTTTTTAATTTGAGAAGTTTTCTAAGGGACATGCTGGGAGGTTACGGGTTGTGTTTGAGGGATGTGTTTGTGCTGATTAATGGAATATGTTTGGAATGTGTTTGGATTAAATTTGGGAGCACGGGGCTTATGTAAGGGTCTAAACTTGCTCTGATACCAAATCTAATGTATCTCTCAAGGGTTAAAACTCAAACTCAATTCAAGAGCAAAAGCTTAAAACCAAGAGAGAGTATTAAGGAAAACTCAAGAGAATGGCATATTATAAGCTGGTTGTGAATCAGCTAAAATGTAAGGAGGGTGATGGATTTAGAATCAAGGGATTTTAAATGGGAAAAGGAAAAGAAAGGATAGACATTAAACTAATCTTTGGATACAGAAATCATCACCAAAGACTAATCTAGGTAGAACTAAGCTTATTCAAGGATACAGAAACGCCACCGAGAACAAGACTTGGGCCCTTAGACTATGATTAAGATATAGAAATAACACTTAATCAAGTTTAAGACTACACTTGAATACCACCCTAACCGGTCTAGTTAGAGATAAGCAAGTTTAGTGTTTTAAGAGAAACAAAAGCAATGCTCTCAAATCTGATTTCAATTGATATTTAAAAGCTTCGTTACAAAATCAGCCTTCTAAAGGCCTTAAATAAACGTCCTAAGGAACCTAGGGGGCTTAGGAGGTTTCCTTCCAAGGGAGGCACCCTTTAACTTATCCTAATCTAGCTTTAAACCTTGCTTAGCAAACCAGTTACAATCAAGCATGATTAAACTAAGCTAATTACATCTTTATGCATCAGAATAAGCTGGATTACAAAGATTATAATCATTCTAAGCAAGTAAGCAAGCAAGTATGCGGCTCTCCTTATGTGAGAGAAAAGCAAATAGCAGCCTTGTTCCCTTTGTGCTTTACGGCTAGCTAATAAGAGAGTTTCTACCTTTCTTCACTTATTTCTCATTCGTTCTTCAATTGGTTGCTCCATGATTGTGTCCAAGACTCCTTTAATTGCCATATCAAGCTACTTGGATGAAATTGGATGGCTAGAAAGATATCAACCACCAAATGCACCAATTAGGTGCAACCGGCAGAATACTGCAGTTTGCAAGCTCTGTTTGGATGCCACCTTTCACATGCAAAATGTGGGCAAGATTTGGATTGCTATGCATGATTGGAAAGATCACGATGTCTTCTAACTCCTTCAGGTGGAATCACACATTTTGGAGATCATTTTCCTATAAAAATTCCCAGAATACTTAGACTGGTCCAAAACCAGGTCCAGCCTGCAACTGTTTAACAAAATACCTTGGGTCTCCTAGTCTACTTAATATAAACCAAATTTGTTTACATTCTTACGTAGCTAAGACATTAAGGAACCAAAATATATAAAAAATTTAGACTTAAACCCAAAATAAGTCAAAGGAATACAATACACAAAACCGGACTCATTTCTGTCTCAACTAGTAGTTTTGACAGTTTGGATGAAAAAACTTATTTGGATGGATAAATGAAGTCCAAATGAGCTGAAACTTGTTTTGTTGGAAAGACTTCAAGCTCAAGGCAAAATATTGGATTTAAATCCCATGGAAGTTGAAATTATTTGGTTCCCAAAAGCGGATTGTTGTACTACTTTGGACCTAGAACCTTCTGTCTCAAGTCCTTTAATAGGTTGGACAAAAATACTTAACTTAAAACTGATTTAATTGCATAATTAATTTTATTAGAATGTTAATAAACTCTTTTAGCAAAGGAATCAAAGTCAAATTAAGTCTAAGTTGATGAATCAACTTAAAACTGAAATAGGCTCGAAAAAAATAATTAGGGCTAATTGAGGATTGCATGGGCTGGTATCCATCAATCCCCAATGGTGGCAAGGCATAATGCTTAGGATGAGAGAATTGGTTGATGAGGAGTGAAAATTGAATACTCACCCATTATAAGATTATAACAACTATTAGCCCCTGACTTGGACGAACCCGATAGTTCAGATGACTCTATGATTGATAATCCTCCTAGAGATAACTCTTTAGACGAGGAGTAGGATAGAATGATGAGAACTAAGGTTCATAAGTGATGTAATGTGCATAAATAAGATGGTTATAGGCCCTTTTAATTTGTTTTCTTTCTGAAAGGCGACTAGAATGGTAGGGGTTCCCAGTGACTTCTTAGTCACAAGACTGTATTTAAATAAAACATATGTGAATGGGTGCTTACCAACGCATTATGTGCTCACCAATTTGTTTATGCGTATACATGTACCCCCTTAATTAAAAATGTGGTATGCATGTCTAGCCTTATGTGAGTTACGCTAAGACTTAATTTGTGGCTATACATGAAATTCTTCTACCTCACTTGTAAACGATTTCATTAACTGGAAGATCATACCCTTGTAAATTATGGTACAGCTGTGATATTAACATCTAACTGGAATTTGAATTAAGTCACTTCACATATAAATGCGTGAACAGATGCCTCCACGACACGAACCATTATCTGAACCTATAATTATGGAAATGATCTGCCAATTTAGTAAGCTAAAACCCCTAACTTTAGAGGTGGGTCAGATCACTTGGGATGTGAGGAATGACATGGGAACTTAGATTAAAAAAGCCCGAGGCGTAAAAAAGCATAAAGGGTCCTGCAGCCTGGGGCACGAACTTCGAGGCAAAGGCACGGGCTTTTCAGATGCAAGGCGCGCTTTCGGTATAAAATGCTCCAAAATCATTCCTAAACCATATTTCTTTGAAAATAAGGTAGATGATGACTTAAGTAAGGAATTAAACATGAAGACAACCACGAATAGCATTGTAAATAGTCATAAAATATGAGAACATAACATCATAATGTCTCTAAGCACACCACATAAGATATTAGAAGTCTTAAAAAGCACAAACAAGCATAACCATAGAAGGAAAGCATAAAACACATAGCATACAAAGCAAGATAACTCATAAATCCTCCTTATCATGTCTCACACCACATGCTCTGCACCTTCACCATCATCCACCAACTCAACATCATCTCCAATATCATCTTCTTCTTCCTCTTCCTCTTCCTCTTCAAATTCCTCTTCCTCATCTTCATCAATCAATTGAGTATGAGCTCGGGAGGATTTAGAATTAGAGGTATGAGCAGGAGCTTTTCCTTTGTCCCTTTCCGAAATTTTAGTGGTGCTAGTGGTTGTTAATCCTCTACGCCTAGTGCTATAGCGGGACTCATTAGCGCCGCAAGCTTGAGCAACAGCTGCCCAAGTCAAAGTATCCCCCGCAAGCACAAGGTCATCATCATCTGAGTCATCTTCTATTCTCCTAAGCAACCACTCATTGCTTTCATCAATTTCTTTTAAGAGAATGGGATCTCTAGAGCTACTCTCTTCACATCTGCGCTTTAATGCATGATTTGATTTGACAAAAACCAAATCATTTAATCGGGATTGTGCTAGACTATTTCTCTTCTTGGTATCAAGCTGTTAACAAAAATAAGTAGGTTTAATTAGTTACTAATAAATTAAAAAATTATATAAGTGGATAGTTTTTGTAAGTTGCAACTTACATGTTGAAACACA
>NCQT01114666.1:2010-14088 GCA_002740465.1 Stenocereus thurberi
CCCCCCCCCAAAAAAAGGGGCATCAGAAAGTTTTCCCCCAAAGCGAACGTGTTAAGCTTATTACTCTGGTAGGACATATAAAACCCCTATAAAATGATACAAATACCACCATAATTCTTTGCATGCAGGATAAGCTTGGGGTGCTACCATGGCATTGACTACCCAACTCCTACTAATAATGTGACAAAAGTAGCTGGCACTCAAACATGGACACAACTAACTTGTTTTCTGCTTCCTAGCTAGTTCTGTCATGAGGCAGTCACTGAGATTTTTATATATCAGAAGTCAAATTCAACACGTGCTCTCACAATCTCATATAAATTACCTTTCTAATTTCTAGCTATTTTGATAAGTACACAGAATTACATGATTTTAAAGTGAATTTTGCAAGTACCTGGAATTGCTGGGGGACAAAACGGAAGTTGAGGAACTGAAATGGTATCCACAATTGCCAATTAGCAAGGACAGATGAAAACCATTCCTTAGGAAACAGAACAAAGCTTTTATTAGCAGGATTGGATAGCTATAGATATTAGTGAAATACAAGAGGTCCGAGTTACCCAAGATGTTCAAACCACAATAAGTGGGACGAGTAAAATGGAACAAGGCACAACGTTGCAAAACCTGTTCAAGCTTTGGAACGACATGTGATGGCCTTCCTTCCAATATGACCAATGCAGATAAGAATATTCCAATAAACACGGGCGTGAAAACAAACTGCACAATCACAGATCCATCGATGACTTGAAAAAGCATCATTCTCAGCAGCAACAGAAGTTCATTAACAGGATGACACCAATCAAACAGAGAAAAGTATAAAGATATACACCAAAAGAAAAAGAAATAGAAAAACCTGATCAAGTAGAAGACGCAGGAAGGCACCAGAAGCTCCAGGCAGAGGGATCAATTTGCTAAGATACAAGTACCTATTACAGGAATATACACTTCTTAGAAATCAAAAGCAGATGGATATTGGCAAATTCAACAAAATTGAAGGATGGCTTGCACTAAGAACACGAGATATCGGGCTTGAGAAATCTTACTAAAGCGCCCTGTAGTTGGTTACCGCTAATCTACCATTAATCTCAAACAACAGGGGGAAAAAAAAAACCCAATACAGAACAAATGTGAAGCAATGTTGATATCAGCATTTCGATTCTGAAAGCATCACCAGAAATGCAGAGTTGGGCCCACCAAGGCCAGTCCCACAAAACTAAATAAGAAGGTTCGTTTGTAGTCCAGTGATGGCACTTTGTCTATAGCAAGCTGCAGATGAATGACAGGACAGTGTCAGTGATACAACAGTAGAGATATGAGATCGGCGGAGTAAAGTAGACGTAAGATACACTGAAAGAGTCCATCTCAAATAGCATCAAAAAATTTACATACAGTGAATGCTCTTGTTGCAAGAAACAGAAATAGACAATTAGGTATATAGGAGGGCAATCTAGGAGCACAAAGAAGGAAACAATACTAGGCTATATCATCTTCATAGCTTACAGCTATGTCACTTTGACTCTTCACTATACCTCAAAGTATTCATGTTAGACATTTGGACACTCGAACACATAAAGAAAAAGAAGACATGAAGAAGACTAGGCATTTCTTCAGGACATCTACAGTGTGAAAGGTAATAATTTATAACTATTAACGAGTTAAAGTTGGTTCTGTACCTCAATTGACATGCGAGGGAAAGTGTTAACTGTTAACCGTAAGAACTCCGGAGGAATAGCTTGGATCCTATGGTTTTATATTGAGCAAACAAAAATGGGGTATTTAGAATGCAAGTCTAGTGATGAAGTGGTCCAGAGCACCAGGTAACTCAGGAGTTAGAGAGAATGGGAAAAACACGTATTAGAAATGCAAGTTTAGTGCTGATGTGGTCTATATAGATCTTGAAGTTAACTAAAAGAGCTCTACAGATGTTGCAGTTAACTAAAAGGTGCAAGCTATTGCAAGGAATTGATGTATCCAGTATCTTATTAACCATTCAAAATGCTTTAAGCTATTTTATGACCATTTAGACCATTGTGAGTGCATTGTTTATCTTCATGATGTCCAATTGTGATCTTGGAATCACATTTTGAAATCTATAAGATTGTTCAATGAAGCCATTATGCTCATCGCCACTGGTTAAAGGGATATTTAGAATGTCCAAATTTTTAAGGCACATTAGCGGAACTTCCTAGAACCCTTAAAAAAACGTAAGTATACATAGTTTTCTGCACTTTAGGGCAGATCTTTGAAAATCCATCAAACGGTGACTAGATGGACCTGCTAACCTCTCAAAATGTCCTGTAGTATCTAAAGAAATTAAAATTCTAAATATGCTAAAGTGTTACTATGCATCAGAGTGTTCATGTTTGTGGCGCACTGTGACCGCATCTTAAGATATACAAGATGGTGCCGATGAAGCCATTATGGCTAGTACAATTGTTCAGGGGGATATTGGAACGTCGGAAGAAGTCCAAATGCAGAGTAGTTAGAGCTTCTGTGGACCCACTAAATAAGGTCTACTATACATGCTTATTCCAAAATTTTAGAAAAATGTCCAATAAGTTCTCAAATATTGACTATATACTCACCGTAACCTTTTTAAATCTTTTGGGGCATTTTAAAGCCATTCTAAAATTTTAAGAACGTATTGTAAATGATCATTATGCTTGTTCATTAGCATTTCCGAATCACACTTCAAAATCTACTACATGGTGCTAATGAAACAATTACAGTTACTGAACTTGTTTACAGGGATACCTAGCGCACTCTAGAAGGTTTACTCTTCACTCTGATGGCAACCTTCAAAAATTCATACCTGGCAGATCAAATCTCCAATCAATGTCAGCAATGCAGAGGTCACAGCTTTAGACAAGACTGGAAAATTCGTGAGAAGCTCCAGGTACCTGTAACTCGAAGAATTACCATTAGCCAAAGCTCCTCATGGAGAAAAAGGGAAAATGCACCTAAGCATTCATGTTTCTATGAAGCAGTTTCAGCAATCCATAAACGAAACACACGTAAAGCAAATAGGCAATAAATTTTCAAAGGAATACATTCACCTATGATGATCTTTAGCAACTATTCAACGTCAACACCCCCCCGGGCATGATCTGACATAGACTAGGCATTTTGTATATAATTTGCTTCAAAACAGTAAGCAATTTTGTACGTGGTGCCCAATCAGATTGAACAATAGATACAAATATTTCAAGTGAAATTTCATCAACTCAAAAGGGTAATTTAAACATTCATCCCTAAGACAATACAAGTTGCAAATGTGCCCTCCTATCAAAGGCTTCAATATTATTCACACTTTTCATACCATAATATTACTAACAAACAGTGCAATTACCTATTTAATCACTGCATTACTATGCATTCCCAACAAAACATGGGCTCAATTTCCGGTTGATTAAAAGCTTTAAAGATTTCACAATCATAGGTTGGTCCACTACAACTACATTGGCACTAAAGACTGAATTATCCGTTCGCAACATCCTAAACTCATTAATCTGTTAACATCAGCATTTACAACAAGCATAACACAACTTAAATATTGGCCAAAAAAAAACAAGGAAATAAATTTACCAAGAAAACGGGCTCCAATTAGAGTTACTCTCACCGTCGTTGCCCTTGCCCAACCCACCAGACTCTCCGCCTCCACCACCTCCGCTGTGGCGGCCGCCGCCAGGGGAGCCGCCACACCCTCCATCCGAGCCAGACCCATCATCGGAAACCGCCGAAACAGAGGCGTAACCGTCACCCATCGGTTTAAACCTCAAACTTGACAAGGGCAATGCTTTGTTACTGAAAACGCTGAAATGGGTCGAGGTCTGAGGTCGAACGTACCATGTAACTGATGAAGGGTGTGATGGCTGAATTGGGACGTTGCGTAGAAGAGATTTGGGAGGAGAGAGAGTCGTAAGAAATGGAGATTGGAGGAAAACGGCTGTTGAAGTGGGTGCCATTGATTTCTGTGTTCTCTGGGTCGGTGGATTGGTGAATAATGGGGTGGAAGTTGGTGCATCAACAAACTCCGAAACCAAGGCAAAGGTGGCGCCAACAGTGTTCCTACTATTTTATTTTTTATTTTTTCGTCTTCATACCTCTATTTTAATTTTTAACATAATCGAGCTAACGTTAGCTCATAATAGGATAAAGTTCTTTTATCATAAATTTTTTTCATGGATAAGACTCTAATTTAAAATTTTATTTTAAAAAATAGTGTCAAATCACTTGAATCAACCTATGTTATTATATCTTCCTACTAATTAGCATTTAGGACTCTCAATTTAGGGCTACGCAAGTTTTATTTTCAGACTGATGAACTCTCAAAAGAACCACATTACACGATGGGTCATTAACATAATTTTATCAACATGAGTTAGTTTAGGTGATTAGTACTTATTTTCCTCACACAATATTCTAAGTTCTAGAGAAAATGTGTGACAGCAGGACTGTACTATTTTATGGGCCAATAATAACTTAATCAATCACTACAAGCAGCCTTAAAATAGATCAATTTATATGCATGACAACATAAGCCATTTTTTTGAAAATACTTAAATGTAAGTAACAGTATTGGAAGTTGAAGTTCTTTTCCCCTGAAAAAAAAAATCAGTGTAACATTACTTGAACCCATTCCATATAAATATTGAAGTTATTACTTAGGTAACACATGCTATGACAGTGACAATAAAATGACATCGACTTTCTAACCTTACAAATTAGAAGACCGTTTCCAAGCTCATAAAAGTCAACCCCTTCAGAATTTGATTTTCTCTAGAATGGACAAATAGGCCGATTTAGTTTAATTTATTTAATAATCAAATTATATTTGTATCATCTACTAAAATAGTTTAAATTTATTCAACAATAAAAATTAACATAATTTCATATTAAACAGCCGATTTATATTGACCTTAAATCAAAATTTGTTCAACTTTTATCAATTTCATGTTTTTCTTTAATACAATCGCTTTATCGTATCAAGTCAACCTTTCGCAGGTATCTACAACCGAAACTTCTATCCAAATTTCCATGGATCGAGCAGTGGAGCCCTTCAACTGCCCGCAAATTTGAAACGAGTTTGGACTGCGGACCCGAATATGGTTCGGAATTAATCAATAAATACGCAGCGGAATTAGTGTACCCGAGTCTGGGTTGGGATTAATTAATTAATGAATAATTAATAGGAGGCTGAATTTAATTATTCACAAGGCGACGACAACGCAAACCAACTGCCCCCAATCCCCACGAAATTCCCCTTCTTTACGATTCGCTTTTTTCAAAAATTTTGACTGATCTGATACCAAGCCTCAATCAACAGGTACTACGTTCATTAATCTTCTTCAATTCCGCTTTTTGTTTTCTGTAAATTGCCATTGATTTGCCTTGATTGGAGTAAGACCCACAATTGTGTGATTCAATTCTCAATTTCGCATCTTCCTTTTTG
Source organism: Stenocereus thurberi (assembly GCA_002740465.1). Taxonomy (NCBI): domain Eukaryota; kingdom Viridiplantae; phylum Streptophyta; class Magnoliopsida; order Caryophyllales; family Cactaceae; genus Stenocereus; species Stenocereus thurberi. Next base: position 7,463 of record NCQT01114666.1, read on the forward strand.
TTGGGAAACAAATTCTTGAAGCTTCCTCGTATCGGGTTTCTAATACATTGAAAGATCGAATTTTGATGTCGATTTTTGAACAATTTGTGTGAATGATGTATCCAATTAGGGTAAATTTGTACAATATGGTCCTTCTCTTAAAGACCCAAAATTTATGGGTTCTTGATGAGTTCCTTTGTTTTCTTGAGCTATTGTAAGCGTTGTGCTTTAATTTTAGCATACATTGAGCTGGGTCTCGATATCAAGATACTGGGTCTTGGTGGTGAACCTTTGAACCCCCCGCCTCCGGGGGGGATTTTTATGCGTGATTTTAATGTTGGCCTGCGTGGGTGGTCTATGAATGGTATTTTTTCATCGTAATTGCTTGAATTGTGAGACCTGTGGTTTGATTTTCAATTATACTGCTGGGAAAGTAGGATCTTCTTCTAGCAAAAAGGTGGTTACTTCTGGACCTCAGAACACCATGGGTATGATGCTTGAAATTATATAGGCGAAGCTCCCTTGAAGTGGTTATCCATAGTTGTTGCTCTCAAGCATGAACTAGCCAATTGCCCTCTAAATTCTATGAGATGTTTCCTTAGAGCTTTGTTGAGCATCATATAGGCTTGTGGATATGTGCTTCTTCCTGTTACTATGTGTGGATCATTCTCTAGGAGTTTGTTGAGTCCTGAACTTTGGGTAATGTCTATCAGACTGTGCTCATCTTCATTCCTTGGTCTGTCAATTATCTGAACGCTTTGTTAATTTCTCATCCAATATCCTACTCCTTCCACAATACTACTTTTCATTGGTAGAAGTGCGTACACCATGACCTCCCTATACTTTGCTGCTCGGTCTGGGCATGCATTGGTTGTTGTCATTGGTCCATGATAGGTTTTTATGTGTTATATAGTAAGTACTACATTTTGTTACATGTCCATGGGTTTATGTCGTCACAGATTTCTAGTTCATTGAGCACATATCATGATAACATTGTTTCATTTATCACATTCAGCAGATGGATCATTGTTTTTCATCTAATTTATAATGCTATGTTCCCAATGCTATGAGATGTTGGAGGTCTTTCCAGTCTTCACAAATAACCCACGAGAGTTTCTATTCATATATATGTTTCAACCACTTTGTTGAGTGTTAAATTGTCAATTTTCTTAGATAAGCTTCTTTTTCTGACGTGCAGCTGAAATGGCATCACGTTCTGAGTCATGGATGCGGGAATATAGTGAAGCATCAAAGCTTGCTGATGAAATAAACAGCATGGTTTCTGAGGCAAGTACCCTGCCTCCTACAGGACCACAGACACAGCGTCACTTTTCAGCCACTCGTAGAAAAATCACCATATTAAAGACTAAACTTGAGAGTTTGGAGTCCCTTCTAGCAAAGCTCCCAAGCCTGCAGCCCATGTACGTTTTCCTGAATGTTGAGGGTATCATGCTGATTGTAAATTAGATGTTTCTTGGAACTTTCAGCTGGACATTGCAAGTTGCTTTGTTTGGTGTCTCATTTTGTTCTATGTCTTGTTCCATAGACTTGGCGAAGTAAGTGGATATTTCTCCCAAGGGCTGCACTTAATTTGTGTATTCATTGAGACTAAGTGATATCCTTGAGAAATATGTGCTCTAAAGTACATTGTAGTTTTTTGGTGATGGTTTTGATTTCATTTGCGTATTACTATTATAGCATCTTTGAACCTAGAAAGGTGATATTGACAAGTAGTGTATCATTGTTTTGAGGTTTGTGATCTTTCTGAGCTACGGTTTAGAACCTTATTGTGATTTCGCCAACTTTAATTTTTACTAATCAATCTTCTTTGCTTTGTTGATGTATCTGCAGTTTGATTCTTTTTCTCCACTTGTTCTGTGGGATTATGTTGTTGGTGATGTACTTTGTCTTGATGCAGGGCACCAAAAGAGATGAATAGACGTAAAGATTTGCTGGCAAATTTGCAATCCAAAGTAAACCAGATGGCCAACACTCTCAATTCGTACAGTGCCTCTTACAGGGACCGCTTGCTCGGTGCAGATACAAAATCTGACGATGTAATAAAGAGAGCGTCTAACATGGACAATCATGGTATTGTAGGATTTCAACGGCAGATTATGAAAGGTATGGAAAAAGGCCTACACCTTCTATTGTTCCTTCAACGTGAATAATCTTTACACTCTGTTGTTTCCCCCCTCTTCATCCTAAGCAGAACAAGATGAGGGTCTTGAGAAATTGGAGGAGACAGTAATAAGTACAAAACATATTGCACTAGCTGTCAATGAGGAGCTCAACCTTCATACTAGGCTTCTGGTAAAGTTTCAGTATGATCCTCTTTTCTTGATGTTGGATGTGTTCTTCTCCTGATTTTCTTGTGGCATATTTTTTACCTAAATAGTAGAAATGGCTACCGCATCTTTGTCAGGCAGGAATATCATTGTGAGCTTTTTAACTCTCTTCTTCCGATCTATTGTGCGCAGGATAGCTTGGATGATCATGTCGAGGCAACTGGCTCTCGTTTGCAGGTTGCATTCATGTTACTGTGCTGTTATGATCTTTCTTCAGAGCATCAAATTTATATTTCTTGTGAATAGACAACATTTTTAGAGGTTTCTTTGGTGCATATCTTATATAGTTCTTTTATCTTATACATCTTTGGTTATGATGGAAAAAATGAAAACACTTGGAGGAATAAATTTTCTGAACATTCCCAAAAAAGAAAAAGAAATTGTAGAAATTTGTGTAAAAAAACCAGTATGTCTTAATGCTTCACCTATAAGCTGCAATTGCAAGGGGCTTTAGGATAGCCAGTTTGAGGCCGTGATCAATAATACATAAAATACAAGCCTAGGTGGAAAGGGGAAAACCTGTCAAGAGAAGACTCAGGAACTAAAAGTAAATCAAAATGAGAGTTGAAGGGACTGTGAAAGGAAGATGTAGTCAATCCAACCCTTAGTCACACTCTCTTCAATGAGGTTCTTTGAGTAATGTAGCTATCCTTGTTTGACTTCTGTTGCTCCTGAAATTCCTCAACTCACCTTAAGCATTTGTTGCATTTGGAACCCAAACTTTTTCATTGGCGAAGTTGCCTTTTTAAAGTTTTACACATGTTTGGAATCTATGAGTTTTTAAACTTGGACAAGTGGTGTAGCATATTTACAGATCTAACAGGAATTGCAACCAGATTCATTTCTAGTTCGCTTTACATATATTCTAGCTATTACAATTTTGGTCCTATCATATTGTCTAAAATTGAATTTCTGCAGCATTGGGTGTTGAATTCATTAATAATTAATAATCTGAGCTATTCATTCATTTTGCTAGGTTTTCCATCTGAATTTAAATGATTTGAGGTTAAGAAGTTTTAGGTGCTTCCAAAATGCAGATTGTGAGAATAAGTGGGAGCCCAGTTTTATGGCTTTTCTGATTGATTAAAGAATCAATTGACGGCCGCATTTTACATATTGATCTATTATTTTTTATGGATTCTACTAGATTCAGTTCAAACTCCAAAGCTTCTGGATTATGTCCTGTTCTCCCTCATACATTTTCTTCTCTTTATTTCTGTTTGACCTNNNGTTAGTTGGCTTGGCCCCAATTTAGCCGGATTCAGTACATTTATTTCTAATATATGGCTTAAGCCATTTTAACCAACATTGAGGCTGCATATCTCGGAGTCACATTTGATTATTGGTTGATGCACTGTTTTTTCTTTGGTTATCATGCTAACCCATTGAACTTGGAGCAGCGTATTCAAAGGAATCTGGCAATTCTCAATAAACGCACAAAAGGAGGATGCTCGTGCTTGTTCCTGCTGGTTATCCTGATCGTTGTTCTTGTTGTCGGTGTATTTGCGCTGATCAAATATTTGTAGGACAATTTGGTAAGCTAAGTTAATTCTTAGTTGTGTAATTCTTTCGTCCTTTCTGTGAATTTCTAATTGTATTGTCCAATTCAATTGACTTTGCTGAATTAGAGTATCTTCTTGGGTTATTAACTTTGTCTTTCGAAGTCTTCTCCCATCAATCCTGCCAGATGTCACATGCTTGTGTCATTGTTATGTGACCCTGGATTTTGTGTCTTGACTTTCGAAGTATGCTAGAAATTAAATGATGATGACCCTTCTTTCTAATTTTCTCAGCTGGTTTCAGAGAATGAAAGGAGGAGGGAGGTTGTAATTTATAAGGTCTGGTTTGCAAGCCTTAGGGTTAACTAACCAAATCAAGGTCCACATTGAATATGTGCCCATGGAATAGAAGATAAGAGTCAATATAACAGGCCTCTTGTGTTTTATGTTCTATGCTACTATCAGGTAATTAAAGCGAACTGCTCCTTGGTTCTATAGAAGAGATCTTCCAGTCAAGAAGTGAAGTATGATAAAAGTTGGGAAGTGTAATGCCTGAGTTCTTTTTTTGATGGAAGTCCAGTCATTAGCCCATTGATGTCACTCTTGGTGTCGGATGTCATTGACATAGTGGTGCAGAGTACAGTAGTGGTTAGCGAACGCTTGTAGTACTGAAAATAGTACAAGACGGTGCAACTCTTAATGGCAAGCAACTGCACGTTTTGGTCAAATATGGCGACTGATATTATTCATCGTTCGAGCTTTTCTTTAAGTCCCTCCTTTTTTTTTTTTTGGTGTGTGAGTGTTTCGGGGGGGGAGGGTGGTTATACCACTTTTGTGCTTTCCTTAGGCCTTTGGAGAATAACCTGCAATGGTAGTGAGATCGTGTACATACCTATAATGAAGCATTGCAAATCTGATCCATACTGAGACATTATTGTTGTTGCTTGGTAGGAATTGGCTTTTAGCATAGCTTAGACTGCTTCTAATCTTGGGCGTTCGTTTCTTGTAGGCGCTGGATTCAGTTAAATATTGAAGCTGAAACTCTCAATGACACTGTAGATATTGGAGCACTGCCAGTGATTTTCTCTGTCCGAAGTGCTATTTTCTGCTGGTTTTGAAGTGTTGGTGGGTTCGGCCACAATACTTGGACTGGCCTCCATCTGTGCTGTGTACAGAAATATGCTTCAACTACTGTTTATGATCTCATGTTCCCTTGGGTTCAGAACTTAAAAATGAAATTACCCTATTGACCATCATATTTAATATTGGCCAACTTCGGCCAGAAAATTTACCTCATCTATGTCTGAGGTGCTCTATTTTAAAGTAAAATTATCCTGATCAATTGTCCTTGTTGCTGTATTTGGTTGATTGTAATCTGTCTTTTGAGTTTTATCATTCCTTTACCTTAGGGAAATGAGTGTGGGACTCGACCCTAGGGTAGGGAATTCATTTTGTGTGGCAAACATTCAGCTTCCTACTTGCCTAGGGAAGATGAAACTCCTACATCATGCCTTAATTCGGATGGCTAAACACTAATATCATGGTGCATAGGGAAAGCATTTTGATTCAGACCGTATTGGAGTTACCGTATGCCTCATTCAAGTGGAAGATATTAACCACTTGTTGCTTACACGCATCGTAGCTTTGGAAATTTGGTGCAGCTATGCGAGGTCCCAATATGAGGGGTGGTTTTTCGTTCTTTTTGCTGCGGTCTGAACCTACATCAAATATGGAAGCTATAGTGTCAGCTGATTGCCAATCTTGGAAAGGTCGGAGATAAGGTAGAAAGGGTTATAAGCTTATTTATTTGTCTGGTCACAGGGTATGTGGAAGACTCGGTAAGAGTTATCGGGGAAGAAAACTGTCAAACTTGGGTTACGGAGATTTGATCAGTAACTAAGGATGTATACTTGCAGAGAACTCAGCCTTAAGTTGCTGATTTTATTATTCATAGGTTGTGATGGAGGATTTGTATTTTGACTTTCAAGTTTATATTGTACTCAGTGTCTCACCTTCAGGAAGAAAAAGGGGAAGGAAAAAAAAGGGGAGCTACATAGGTTTTTATGGGGATTGCTTGAATTGAAATTATGCCATGCAAACTGCAACGTCGAGTCTAGGGTAGGATAGTTGGATACTTGGATACACAGTTCTAGGAAGTATCTTGATATTCTACCTTTTCAAGTTGAATTTTTAAAGCAATACAACACACCCTCCGTGGAGGTTTCCGTGAAAAAAAAAATAAATCAGATAAAAGATTATGCAGATTACTTGAGATATGAGCCAGATACAAAAATGAACAAGGGATGAAGACCATGAGGCTGGAAACAATAATGGCAAAAATACTCGAAACGCCTGTTCTCGAACGCAATGAAACACAAGGTGCAAAATCTGTTAATGCTGAAACGAAGTCTCTGCTCAAATTAGATGAAGATTTGAGTTGAGACAGTGAAATGTACATTCTTTGTTCATGGACGCAAAAATATACAATCTACTCTCATTATCATTAGACAATTATAACCATTAACTACATGCTGGAAATACTAAACACATTATCATTATAAATCTAGAATTGCTGTCCAGTACATACACAAACAGGGTAGCCAAAAACCTTCATAATGAGAATCTGCTCGTCTCCATGTAATTTACCGATAAGCGCACTTGTATCTTCACTGAGTTCACTCCTGCTCATGGTCATCCCCTGAAAGTAACCATGTTAAGTAGTCTGAAGCATCGAAACTTCCGGTGTTGAGATTCTCTTCATTAAGTGGGGTCACCCTTTTCCGCATAAGGGTCTCAACTT
>NCQT01114707.1:1599-12811 GCA_002740465.1 Stenocereus thurberi
TAAAGACCCAATATTTATATTTGTTAAAAATATATTAATTATCTAGCAATGCACATTTGTGCTATCTATGATTTTGTTCAATCAAAATAAATAGAGTGTCATATGAAATCTACTAAGTGATCTAACACTAATGAGCAAATAAATATCTATGCAAAGCTTGATTTTATTTTCTAAAATCATTTTTTTTAAAAACTTTAGGAGATAAATGAATTTTTTTTAAAAGTATAATCATTTCTTCTTAAAGTAATATTCTCATTTTCTTTTTTAAACATAAAAATCCATATTTTTGAATTGATTTTAGTTTTCCTCAATGTAATTTACTTTTTGCTTTTTCACTTGGCACTCTTTACATTGGTTGAAGATGGGTCACTTAGCATCTTGTGATGGTTGAAGATGGGTCACTTAGCATCTTGTGATTGATTAGAATATTTTAAAAAAGTTAAAAAATAAATAAATGAGCATATAATTGAGAAAGATGAATACTATCTATTCTAGGTAAGATCTAATGTAAAGTTTGGGATTTGAGGAGGAGAAGAGTGGTGTTTTAGAACTATCAACAAAGCCCTAATCATCCATTTTCTTAATTATTCATTTTAAATCATCCATCCTCTTATAAAGGTAGTACATGATATTCGTTTTCCACAAAGCATTATTCATCCATGTACATTTATTTCTTCAATCAAAATAAGTGAAGCATCATGTGGGATCTAACCAATTTAAGACAAACATTGACAAATAACTAATCATGTAGAACTTGAAAATTCATTTTCTAAATGCTTATCCTTTTCTTCAAAGGTATGTGGACAATCTTTTTTTTTAAAAAAAAAAGTGATTTTCATTTCTGCCTAAAGCAATGGGTTTTGATGAAAGAATATTTTTTTTGATCCAAAAAATTTATTAATCCAATGACTCATAAATAACTAGATGCAAAACGATATCCTTTCAAATTCACCCTTTTTTCTCATTAATTTTTATGTTAATTTCTCAATTAATAATATGCATTTTAACACTATTAGAATTATTTTTTTAATAAGCTAACATTCATCAAATTTTTAACTAAACTGCTATATAATTGAATATTCCATGAATGTCAAATTTTTTAATAAGTGAACATTCATCAAATTTTCTCATTAATCTTATAGATGCAATCAAAAAGGGAGTTAATGATAAGTTGAAGGGATGGAGATATACACTAGAGTCTAGAGGTTTCAGAGTAAGTAATCAACCACTGCAAGTACACTTCTAGCCGTAGTATAGATAAAGATATCGTTGCTTAGGGACTAATATAACTTATTGTGTCTTATCTGTCAAAATGTACTAAGTAAAATTCTAATTTAAAGGGTTCGATTTAACAAGTTCTAATTCACTATTCTGAATCAATCAAAGAGAAAATATATCTAGGAATTCTTGTAGTTATGAAAGGGTGTTGGATCAAAACGACAATTATGTGCTTTTCTCTAATCAGTTAATCTCAGGGAATTGCAATCTATCCAAAAATTTGATATATTCTTTCGAAATCAATCAAATTTGCCTAACTAAGCAAAAGTCGTTTCGTTCTTTCAAATTAATTTGCCTTAATTCAAGTTAAAATATCTTCAATTACTTTCTAGTCCTCCTAGCATGCAAATCTCTCTTTCGAAACAACTCCACATTAGGTTCAAGCAAGCAGTCCAATTACCAAACATCACCTTTCAGTTTTTTACCCAATTGTTTCAAGTAAGAAGTAAATTTTAGCCAAAAATCCACTCATAACAATACAATTACTGGATAAAACGAAATCAAACCAATCATGAACATAAGCACACTCCTAGAAATTAAAACATGATCTAATTACACTTTCATAAACTACTGAATCCTTAGACAAAAAGTAAACTACTCACACATGATCAAGAATGAAACAAACTAACCAACAATCTGGCAAAATCTGAGAAAAAGGTTTGACTGAGATGACCTTCAACCAAGAGCTTCAAACCGCCTCAAAAACCAAACACATACGCTCAAGATTTCTCACCAAAACTAAATCAAACTAGAAATCTTAAAACAAACAACAAAATTTGACATGAGAAAGAAAACTATGCTAAAGCTCTAATTTATGCTAACTCTATCCTTGTGTTGTTGTTTTCCACTATTGCAGAACAAGGCCTTTTATAGAGGGGATCGATTGATCTCAGCCACACATCCGAAGGAAGACGACGAGGCAGTAGTTTCATACTCACCATGGTCCATGGCAAGTATCACGGTCCGACCGTGGTCTAGGATGGAATCGGCTTTCTGCTCTTTTCTGGTTCTACGGGCATAGCAACCCATAGGTGTCCATGAAGGATGTCAAAATACATCTATATATGGTCAAATGCTGGGTAAAAAGACTTAAAATCCTACAAAGTACATCAAACAATTATACCCAAGCATAAATTGAGAATATGAGTATAAATAACGATATTAAGCACATAATTCTCCTAAAAATTGACACAAAATAGCCTTAACATAATGTATACATTAAGCACTTATCAAACTCTCCCATGCTTAAACTGTTGCTTGTTCTTAAGCAATGCTAAAAACAAAACAATACATAACCTTCTCAAGATAGACATAGGTAACATTCAAATGACAAAGTTGATCAAAGGTAGCCCAAAAATGTGCAAAAATCATTAATAAACATATTAAGGAGTGAAATTTTCAAGAACCTTTTGATAGACCTCAACGTCAAACTTGAATCAATCTTCCTAAATCATCAAATACAGCTATTTCAACAGATGAAACAAGTAATGCTAGTAAGGCCAGTAGAACGTCACTTTAGTTATGTAGCTCTCATCACTCATGTGTTTAATAATAATGAAAGTTCACTCAATTCTCATTCTCTAGACTTAAATCTACTGTAAGCTTGACAAGATTCTCAAATTCGCCATCACTAAAATGCAAACACACTAGACAATTATGGGGAATTTCATAGGGTTGTAATGGGGCTATGGATCAAGGCAAGAGGGGAACAAATGTTTTGGAAATGAGGAGCTAGATGCCAAAGCCTAAGAGCTAAACCATTCCAATATATCATACTATATTCTTCTTAGACCATTACATTTTATCAACAAAACAAATCCCAAATTGAAGAGAGAAAGAGTTGAAAGTGACAAATATTTTACAATCCCAACAAGGCGAATACTTTCTTTCATTTTTTTTCTTTGTTTTTTTTCCTTTGTTTTCTTGTTTTTTGGTCTTCTTTTCACGATCCTTTCTTTTTTTTTTCCCCAGAAAAGGATAACCAAGAGGAGATCCATAACAAACTTTAAATTCCAACTCTTTTTCAAACTTTGTACAATGAAATAAGGGATTTCCTTTTTATCAATCAAGATCTCACATCCCCTTACCAAATAGCCAAAATTTACTAAAAGATAACAATCCACCTTACTAGTGCCCTATGATGCAAAAGAATAAAACGCTCTTCTAGTCTTGACTTAAAGGTAAGACAAGTATTTGGCCATGGGCTATAATAGGAGGATCAAATCAAGAAAATCAGATATAAGCTCAAAAGGGCTAGCAAGGGATACAATACACAACAAAGGTTACTATTTGGCCGTGGGGTTTAAACAAATCAAAGAAAAATAAATATATTGCCTCAATCACATCATCTAAATGCATATGCGAAATGTGATCAGAATCAAAGCAAGTTATAGAGAAATGATATCAAGAAAAAGCCACACATGAAAGAAAAATGAGACTAAATTGATACATAGCCTCTAAAAGCTCAAAATCTCACGGGATATCTACCAAGGTCAAAACTACCTCACCAGTGAACACACGCCAAAATTCATGAAAAGACTCATGGGTAAATCAACTCACATCTAACATATGGTCAAAATATGAAGATCATTTCAAAAACTCATTCCCAAACATTTTATGCACAATTCGGGCAAATCAAAGGATCAAACTAAACCATAGAAGTCTACAAAATCTATAAAGATCATTATCGGAGGATTATTTAATATTTTTTTGGGGTTTTGCCTGCTCTTAATAATATTGCAAGCCAAAATACAAAAGAAACGAATAAAAGAAAAACTAAAATGCAACTTGGAATGAAAAGAAAACTAAATGCATTACTAAACAAGGATAAAACCTAAATCAAAAACTCCAAAAACTACATATACAAAGCACAATCACATCAAATCGATAACAGGCATCACACGCCAAATATAACAACTAACTAACTCCCCCGTACTTGAATCACACATTGCCCTCAATGTGGGTGCATAATAGAAAAAGGGAAGGGGGTAGCATAGAGTAATCAGAAAGGGGGTAGTGGTGGATAATGGGGTGGTTGTCCATAGGAGATATGCCAATCTCGCTAGGTCTACAGACATGCCTTATAGTTCTAGAAATATTGTGCCTGGGTAGGAAGCATCCCACGAAGCTCATCGTGGGGCTCTTGGACAATGCCCCGAAGAACAGCGCTCTCAAAAGCAACAAATGCTCGAAGAGAAACTTACTCCTCTTGAATAGATCTAAGGGTGTCTAGTAGGTCAGTATAGTTAGAAAGGGTTGGTTGAAAGGATAAACTAGGTTTAGCTTGATTAGAATAAGGGGTTGGATAATGAGGTATGGGCTGAACAACCTCCTCATCACCGGTACCTCACTGAAGTAAGGGGGTTTGATCAACATTGGGAAGTGGTAAAAGCTGGTCCCCAGAGTAAATCNNNNATAAACGGCCAGTCTCAACTTTACGAAAGTTCACATATATTTCCTTTCATGCATGACTTGAATTTGTACCTCTAGAACTTGAATTTGTTTTAAATGATATCACATTTAGCATGTACATATATTAATATGGTTGATGCATTCTTTGTTTTGCACAGCTACATAACACTAAAAATTGCCCATTGATCTATGATACCCCCTTGTTAGCCCTCTATGTCTTCCCCTATTTTTATTATTACACCCATATTTATTGTACCCTCTGCCTATGCATAATTCGTATACCCTTGCCAAAGTCTAACAGACCAACATTTTTATAATTAGTTGGATATATTTTGATGATTGATTCATCATTTAAGTATTTCTAATAGTGGTTTGTGAATTGAGGGGTTACGAGCTGAGATTTTTTATTTCCTATATCATTCAAACATATTTTGATTTTACTTCTTGGAAAAAAAAAAAGCTGAGAAAAATGAAAAAAAGTGAAAAGGAAAAAAAAAAAAAGAGCAGTTGTGTATAAAGTGTTTGGCATGGTGATTGATTCAATAAACCTTCCTTGTGGTCTTTTGTGGGGTTTGGGTTCATTTTTCAATTGGGTGTGAAGTTGCTGCTTTGCTACTTGTTGTTGTGAAAGTGCTATTGTTCTCTGGTCTTTTGGCTAATAGGTCCACTTTTCTCAAATTATTCTACTTCTTACCCTTAACCTTAGCCCCATTACATGATCTTTGTAACTTCTCATGATTGGCATCTTGCATCAAGTGACAATGAAGAATTGAGAGTTCTATCAAGCTTATGACAGTTTGTATGATTGCTATAAGTATTGAGTGTTCCCAAGTTTGACTTCTAAACACATTAAAAGGAGTGTTCCACCCTATCCAAAAGTGAAGTTTACGGGTCATACTTGTCCACCGCTTATTGAGGAATATCATGTCTGACTATTTCATTTAATATGGGATATTTTGTAATGCCCCGACCCTCCCTAAGTAACAAGTAGTTACCAAGAATGGCTTCAAGGATCGTCAGCTGACCCCACAAACCACCATAAGCCTTTCCGAGTGCTTCATCCTCGCTCACATGCTGCCTGGAAAACTTTTCAAGAGGTCATCCATCATAAAATTTCTCAACAACAAGCACGCTTAACTATGGAATTCTTAAGAGTGGGCTTCCCGAAAAAAAAGGTGCACTTTTGGTGGTATAAGTAGTCATTTCAAATTCTTTTAAGCCACACTCAGGGTGTTGCATATTTGGTGTGTTCTATTTAGGTAGAGTGATTAAATAATGATGGTACATGCATTTTATTAAAAATGTCTTTAACATCCTGAGTTGGCTACCTTTCATATGTGATTATGTTCGATTGGTTGGTTATTATTCCCTTTCCCAAGGAGGGTACAATTGAAGGTTTATCTCCCTCTATTGATCATTCAACATGTTAGTCTTACTTAGGGATAAGCAAGAGCTAAGCATAGGAAAGTTGCTAAATGCATATTTTCACCTATTTTCCTTGCCTGAATCCTACTTTATTCCTTTACTCCTCATTCTAGGATTGAGGAAATTTAGTTGTTTTCTCTCATAATCACTTAACTTGGCCTAATTTCTTATTTAATAGAGATTTTGGCTTTGATTTAGAAAGTTGAGTATGATTTTCAGCAAAGGAAGCCAAGAAAAGGAAAAAAGAAGGAAATCAAGTGGAAAGATAGGAAAAAAGCTGCAACATAGGCTACCGTGCCAAACCGCACGTCCATAAAGACACTAGGTATCATGCAGAATGGCACGACCATCCAGAACCCTACAGTCTTCAAGACCCATTCTAGACAATAACGCAGGGTCGTGCTGATCTACATGGTCATGATGCTATAGCCTCAGGAACCCAATTAGATTCTCAATAGTAGAAACACGCATCCAATGTTCTTTGGCACGACCATGCGACTCCTTAAGTTGATAGCTACTCTCATTTTAAATGATGAATGAAGTTCTCATTTAGGGGGATCATATCTTGTAATGCTTTCAATTAAGGTTAAGTACATTCTAGCACATTAATACTCTAGTGATTTTGAAGATTATTATTGTTGGATTCAAGATTGATATTCATTCAAATTATTGTTTTCTCAAACCCCCCTTTCTTGTTTATTATTTTAGTTCTTCAGCAGTTGCTCATTTGACACTTAATGATTATCGTGTTGTGATTTTCATTATGCTTAGCGGCTAAATCTCCCAAGTGGGTTGGAATTGACATCAATTATGCCTTGTTGAATGATGAATTAGCCCCAAATCTTACTTGTTCCATGCTTTGTTATTGAATTCTACTTTGATCACGATGAATGGCTTGAAAGAATGTTCATATATTTTTATTCGGTTTAGGGAAACATTAAAAGATGAAACCTTTGCCTAGCACGACTTAGCAGGTGGATAGGATTTTGATTTGAAAATAACTGAAATTCTAATTGGTATTTGAGATTGTGGATCTTGTAATTGTTCAATTTTCAGTCCCATGAAAATATACAATTACAATTTTAGGATTAGTCTTCGGCCCTTGAAAGAGTGAGGGGATAGGCTAAACTGACAATCTATCCATTCATGCTACATGCTTGGGCAAGTTTGATAGGGTTAGTAACTGATTTGCTAGCATAATTGTGCTATTAATCCCAACCTGAGTATCTTAATCTTCTGAATTTCAACTCGTGTTCTTAGCTATTATCGTTTTCTTAGTTGATAATTAAATCTAAAGCTGATTTGTCTAGATTGAGTAGTTTAGTAAGGTTTGGTAATTGAAAGTAAAGTTCTCATGGGACTGACATATACTCGCTAGTTGTTAGCTACAATTGCATGGTGCACTTGTGGTTTTAATTGCAATAGTAATAGTTATAACTAACATATAAAAATTAGACAAACACTAAAAGATTGTCTGTGCATCGCACGGTTGGCTAAAAGCTAGTTGGAATATCAAAACATTGTACTAGTTAATTAAAGCATGCTAAGTCATAAGGAATTGGGTAATTACCCTTTGATGTTCATATGGTCAGTGCATCGTGCATAAAATGCATCCACAAGCCATGTGCCCAGATCCAGTGGCCCAACTCCACTTTCCCTCACAAAATTTTTGAGTTTTAAAAACCAATCAACCCAAGGTCGTGCTTTATTTCTATTCCTACTAGTGACAGTTGAATTATGAAAATTTTTAGAATTGGCTGACCAATGATGCACATGTCATTTTTTTAAAAACAACTATATACATTTCATATTAATATTACCTTGCTTAACAAAAATTATTAGATAAAAATCTTATACAAAACATTCTCATCTAAATTATGTTGTGAGACATAATTTGATGGCCACTTATAATATTATGAAGGCCACTAATAATTCATTTATAGCTAACATTAATAATAGTAAAAAAATATCACTTATGTCTAAGTTTTTTTAATCATTGATAAACCTCAAGGATTGAGGTGAATAAAAATAGAAATGATACATTGATTTACCCATACCAAGACCATTTAATTAAGTTTGTCAAAAATTATCCTGGCACAATTACCGATCGGAATCGAACATGAAATTAAGTGTGTTAGGATTGAGAATGTTGACATGAAAAAATAACCATTTTCATTTAATCATATGTCTTAAATAAGTCTACTTGTTTACTCAATTACCATTTATTTTTTGGTGAAAATTTTGAAAATGAGGGTTTAATCAAGCTTTTTTGTGTTTCTTGATTGTGGTCCTGATCATAGACAATAGTTGAATTATGATTATATACTAAACTCAAAAGATTAATTTATAATGCTTCAAGACCATACTTTATTAAAATGTAAAGTGGGTAAATGGGTAACTAAATAATCTAAACCTAACTCGTTTATATTAAACAGGTTAATAAGTAAATTATATATCAACCCATTTAAAAATAAACGGGCATATAAAAAGATATTCAACCCATTTAATAAGCAAAATAGGTTCAAATCGAAGGTTTCCTAACCTCTTAAGTTGACAAACTCAATACGATCTAACCTATGTGATAGCCCTACATTTAGTAAACTCTTTCGAACTAATCCAAACATCCCTGTTATACCATAATTGATGTTGCTAATACCTTATCTCAATCCTCCAAAAGGACCCTCCTAGCATTCAAATAGGAGCCCTAGGAAAAAACCTAAAATATATACAATGTGATCGATGACACTGTAGGCCCTAAAAAAATTATTCATGCCCTACCAAGTAAAATCAAATTAATTAATTTAATCAAGCCCAAAGACTCACAAGTTAAGCCCAAAAGACTTACAAGTCAAGCCGAAGATGAAGCCCAAATGACTTCCAAGTTTAGGCTCAGTCGAAATTCAAGTCAAAGCCCAAACTACAGCCCAAGATAACTATCAACTCAAGTCACGACCTAAAGCTCGAATGACATCCAAGTCAAAGCACGATGAAAGTCAAAGTTAAAGTCAAAATCAAAGGTCAAAGTCAAAGGTCAAGACCTGCGTCGGCTCACAAGTCAAACATCAAACGACTCTCAAGTTAACGTCCGGTCAAAACTCAAGGCGACTTTCAAGTCAATGCTTGACTCAAGCCCGGAAGACTCCTAAGTCAGAGTCAAAGTCAAAGTAAATGAAAGTCAAAGCAGTCCAGGGTAAAGCCTGAGTGAAAGACCCAAAACCCAGGTCAAAATCCAAAACCCAAGTCAAGGCCCATCTTGACTTTCAAGGAGAAGGCTTTCCTATAAATAGGCCCCTACCCCTCTTGATTCAAAGGTTAAAAAATCCATCCTTAAAATAGAAAGACTCAGAGGATTTTGTATTCATAGAGATTGTACTCCATTCATTCAAATCAAATACAAAAAATTCAACCTTTGTAATTTTTGATTACAAATTTGGCACGGGCAGTGGGACATCTCTACCTCTCATCTCCTTCTCCTAAAAGATCAAGACTTTCAAGTTACAAGAACATCTTTTCAACGAAGGCAGGGCTACAAAGGATGTTGTCACGCAAGCTTCAAAGAAGAAGAGCATAAGATCTCTTTCGCGCAAATCCTATGGAGTGACCGCCACTTCTAGCAAGTGCGCACACACAATGAAGACCAGGAATATGGCGACAGTTGCTGTGCCGACCGCTCCTTGGCAAATTGTGCCACCCCCATCCAAACTCCAAGACTTGAAGACGAAGCAAAATGCGCCCTCTAGGATGGATTGAATTCAAAACCTCCAGCTTCAATCTCCATTCTGTGAGGTTGAAGACTACTACAGTAGTAACTCTTCTTCACCCTCACCAAATGGGAGGCGCATGTCAGAGACTGAAGTTGCATCCTCCAAAACTGTTGTCATGCTAATCATGATGACAGGCACAACCACTCTAGAAGAGGAGATGGCTAGCATGAAGGTCATCCTAGAAAAACCCACTAAGGAAACGCGCATTAAGCTTCAAGAAGAAAATATTGCTAAGTTGACCAGGAAGTTAGAAAAACAGTAAGCTTAATCTTCTACAAAGGATTCAAAAAGTGAGGACTCAGAAACAATGTCCATCCACATTAAAGCCTCTGGCAGCGAGAAGCAGTCAAAGAAGGCGTTACCCCTAAATGTGTCAAGTCATCTGGATCAATGACCATTAAGCAAATCCAAGACTTGATAGCAAATGCTGTTAAGGAGCAGCTAGTTGAAGCTTCGCGCAGAACTCACCTATACACCAAGCCTTACACTAAGAGAGTTGATGCTCTTCGCATGCCCCACAGTTACCAACCCCCTAAATTCCAACAATTCGATGGGAAAGGCAATCCAAAACAGCATATCATGCACTTCATTAAGACATGCAACAATGCTTGGACTAATGGCAACCTTATGGTGAAACAGTTCGTCAGGACATTGAAAGGTATTACCTTTGACTGGTACACCAATTTAGAATCTGCGTCCATTGACAGCTGGGAACAAATAGAGCAAGAGTTCATCAACAAGTTCTACAGCGCTCAGTGCATTGTCAGCATGACTGAGCTGACAAACACAAAACAGTGGAAATATGAGCCAATTATTAACTACATAAACCGCTGGCGCGTATTTAGCCTCGAGTATAAGGACCGGCTGTCTAAAGCATCTGCCGTCGAAATGTGCACACAAGGCATGCATTGAAACTTATTGTACGTCCTAAAATTAGCAAACCTAGGACTTTTCAAGAATTGACGACCAAGGCACATGGCATGCAGGTGACAATAGCTAGTCGCTGCGGTAATTCATTCTCTTCTGCCGAATCAATGGAGGATAAAGTTGAATTCGAAAAGAATGTTAACTTTTATAAGGGCACAACCAAAGAAGCGATGTCTACCTTTACAAGTCAGCCAATTTGTATTATGGGAAAGCCAAAACTAGAGGGCGAGAAGAGCCCACCGTTCAAGGTTACAACAAAGAAGCGTCCTACATTAAAAGAGGTTCAGGAAAAGAAGTATCTATTTCCTGACTCAGATTTGTTGGGCATACTGGATGACTTGCTCTAGAAGGGTGTCATCAAATTGTCTGAGCCAAAGCGCCCAGAAGAAGCTGGGAGGACCACCGAC
>NCQT01114776.1:5632-16645 GCA_002740465.1 Stenocereus thurberi
TATTGATGTTGAATCTTCATAAAATGAGAATTGTTCGTCAAGTTTGATAGTGTTTTTTCGATCTCTGTTTTTGTTTTCGATATTGAAAATTGTGTTCGTTAGTTTTGTATTTTGATGAGTTAATTTCGAGATTTTTGAACTAGATTGCACTATGTAAACTTTGGTTTGCGACATATGAGAAACGATAGCTCACCGTTATGAGTTATGTGCTCACTAAATATAGTCGTTGGCTCACTAAAAATATACATTTAGCTCACTATAAAAAATATGTTACCCTGTGCTACAAAGCAGTTTTTACTCACTAAAAGAAATGTTTGGCTCACAAGAATTGACATGTGTGCTTATTGATATTACATTATAGCTCACCACAAATGTTATGAGTGTTTTTCCAGATGATATTTTCACTGTTACTCTCTACATATGAGAAACAACAGCTCACCAATATGAGTTATGTCCTCACCAAATATATTCTTTGGCTCATTAAAAAAATACATTTAGTTCACTTGTATTGAGCTTGTATTCAACAATTATAAATCAGTTCTCTACTCATCAAATGTAATCACTACAATTAATCTTGTGCCTAACAGGGAAAATAATAGCTCACTAAAAAAATTTATTGTCTTGCATTACAGAGCATTTCTGCTCACTAACACAAGCGTTTGGCTCACTAGAATGAAGATTGTGCTCACCAATTATGCGTTATAGCTCACCATAAAAATTACATTGTTTTTGTTTTGCAGATGATATTTTATTTTTCGTATCTACATTAGATCGTTCTGTTACTGAGACTGTTGATGCTAATTATTATGTTAGAATTTTGTGTAATCCTACTAGTGTTTCAAAAGGCAAAAGCGCATTTACAAGCTATATAATATATTTAATTAGCAATACAATATAGCAAGAAATATTTATATTATATTTTATTGTAACATAAGCGCATTCGTATTATACATATTTATTTAGTATAATACAAAAATAGTCCAACTCACTAAAAGTATGTCATAACTCACTAAATATAAGTTATAGCTCACTAAAAGACGAATATGTCATACCTTAAAATATGAACAAAAAAGTATATGTACTAATTAAAGTTGTTTGTTCACTTATTTTTTATTATGAATGATGAGTATTCCACGCTAAACCATATTGGTTGCAAAATACATTTTATAGCTCACCAAATATCTATCATAGCTCACTAAATAAATAGCATAGTTCACTAAAAAGAATTGTATAGATAGCTAGCAAATAATATTGTAAAGTTCTTGAATTATGTTATAGTTCAATCATTTTTTATTATCCCATAAGGGTGTTTGTATTATATTTTGTGAGTATAATAGAAATGTAGTGAATTAATTAAATATAGTCCAACTCACTAAATATATATCATAGCACACTAAATATATGTTATAATTCACTAAAAAAATATGGACAACTAGAATATAGTTTAGTGAGTTTCAGATGCACAATAACACTTTTTTTAGTACAATAGCATATTTTAATAAGTTACATAGTATTTTTACTAAGTGAAACCTGGGATACATAAGATGTATTGATTTAAGCTATCCACTTACTAAAAGTATGTATCAACTCACTAAAAGTATGTATCAACTCACTAAAACTGTATCTCAGCTCACTAAGTATTGTAGTGAGCTGAAATTCGATTGTACAATTGGTTCTGTACAGCCGGTTGTATGATATACTAAATCAGTAAATAAATATCATAGCTCACTAAAAAAAATGTAGACAATTAGAATATAATTCAGTAAGTTTCAGATTCACAATTACACTTTTTTAGTACAATAGTACATTTAATAAGTTATATAGTATTTTTAATAAGTGAAGCTTGGGTACATAAAATTTATTAGTTTCGGTATATCCGCTCACCGAAAGTACGTATTAGCTCACTAAAAGTGTATCTCAGTTCACTAAAATATTTTAGTGAGCTATACATTATTTTTAGTGAATGAAACTGGATGCACAACTGCATATTGTAGTGAGTTATAGGGTATTTTTAGTGAGTCGGAATCCGACGATTTTCTTTGTGTTTTGTACGTAGGGGCAATTTATGAGTTCGATTGTACAATTATATTTGCACAACTGGATGAATGATATATCAACCGACCTTCACCTGTCGAATCTCCCTCGGTTATAGTAAAAGTACAACCCATCAATGTACCACCTTTTTTGTCAAAATTAACGACTATCCTTCTTTCTGTCAAAAATTAAATGCTTTCTTGTAGTTTCTGTTAGTAGTGAATTGGTGTTATTTCACTGGTGAACAATTGGTCGAGATTAAGAAATACATGTGAAGTATTATTTTAATAGTAATCAGGATCTGGTTGGCACCAAAAAAGAAATTTTCAAGAAGAATCATTTAAGTTCGGTTTGAATTTTGGAAAGTTTGATGGAAAGAAAAAAATTTAGAAAAGTTACTTTTTTTCTTGTATTTGGTTTAGAGAGAATCACAAAGAAAAAAAATATGGATGAAAGTTTGATGAAAAAATTGTTAGAAATAAGTAACAAAATTTTTCTTATAAAATTGCGAGGAAAGTTAGAGAAAAATTCCCAACCTTCTCCAACCTTTTATTGTTTAGATGGTATCAAAATAATTTAAGTAGTTCATCAATATTAAAATTTTTCATCCAAATTCTTATATTTTTTTCTTGATCCAAATAAGAGGAAAAAAACTCATTTTCTTCACACTTTTTTTTTCTTCATATTTTTTTCCTTCAACTTTTCTTTTCATCAAATTTCTTAAGGATCAAACGGAGCCTTAAAGTTTCAATTGTCTCAATTGATGATGTGCGTCTTAATGAAGGTCCACGAACAGAAAAAGTTACAAAAAGATTAAAGTTGTTCCAACTTATAATGATCCCATATTGTTTTAGTTAGATTCTAGTAGTTGATGTGATTAGATAATGATGAGTCAATTTTTATTTTTATTTTTTTTGGCAACAGGAACAAGTTAGGATGGAAAGAGTATGTCATATAAATATTGGAATAAAAAAAATGAAAGACAACGAAGGTTGAAAAAGTACTTATCTTTTTTTTAGTTGGATATGGTCATTCAATTTTAAAAGCTTTTCAGCTCAACTTTGGCTGCTTTTTTTCTAGAAAGTTTGCCCTACAGACTTTGTCATGTATGAAATTGACATGTATAGATACCCACATCATGGTCTATGACACAATATAAATATATAAGTCAATTCATAAGAGAAAAAATTCAAGCATATACCGTGTCATGAATTGATTATTATTATTATTACTAATTAATTACTAGTATGATCACACCTAGAATAACAATAAATTTTAGCTTCCTTTTTTAAAAATGGAATTATTATTATTATTATTATTATTATTATTATTATTATTATTATTATATTTGACTTGAGTAAGAGAGATCAACATAAAACTTCAACATGAACGACTGAAATCGCATACCAAAAGTCTTTAAACTTTTCTGGTCAAGATTACAACTAAACAAGATAGAAACTAAATGGGTGAATCGAAATGATCCCTATTATTGTTTAACCAAATGTTTCCTATTGCACTTTAATTTTAAAACTATGTTTTTCATAAAACTACTAATATAAAAGGATGTATTGGTGTCGACATAATTATAGCCTCAGTCTTTTAGTACTCATTTTTTAAAATTTTAATGAATTGACACCTAAAATATAAAAAAAAATACAATAGATATACTCATACAAGTATATATTAGACAGTACATGACACACTCACATACATAAAACATAAAAGATAGAAAAGTCGGTTCTGCCAATTTCTAGGCAAATGCAGCGTAGGAGTAAGGACAAATAAAGGACTCAAAATTTCCAGATTTGCTGATGACGTGGATCACTTTAATCTACCCTTAAAATCGAATCAGTGGCTTCGCCAATCTCATTAATAGAGCAAACCCCATATTCCCATTAATTAAATACAAACGAGCATGGCTAATTTGATTCCCTGCCCCCAAATTCAATCCACTTCGTCTTGGCATTTTTCTAATCTTAATCAATTTTTATATAATATGAATTCAACAGTAATTAGTTTTTTTTTCTTCCAAAAAATTTGTTTAAAAAAGAATCCCACGACATCACCCAAGAAGGGCGAAACACAATAGTCCAAATGGACGCAATCCAACATACATATTTTAGCTACTGACAATTGGGCTGCATTCGGGCACCGCAATAAATTGTTTTTTTTAAAAAAAAGACAAAAGGAGTTGGAGCCCGCCATCCAACCGGACCCGGACAGAACGGGCCGGGTTCGCCAGTGCTCCAAAAGCTGCGTCGCAACTTGCAGCATAGTATCCGCGGCTGACGTCACCTAGGTGACCTCATCGTGGAGCCCACAGCTGCGGGTCGGACCTCTCGGTATCCGATCATAATCGGGTCGGGTTATCCTTTCCGACCACGGCGGACCTTTCTGGTGATTGGTTGCTTGCCGGGTTCAGAAAACCCGGCTTTTGGCTTCTGGGCCTTCTGATTTGTGGCAGTCGCCTTTCATTTTGATAGGAATCTGGCTTGATATCAAGAAAATTCCCCAATTCGCTTTGGATATCTAGAAGATCAAGCCTTTAAAAAGTTAAAATCAGAATCTATTTTGAATCAAACGTTTGGGTGCTTCCAATTTGATCATAAAATCTAATCTCCACAGCCCCATCTCTCTATTTCCTCGACTCTAATTGACAATTTGGGAATTGCTCATTCACAAGCAAAATCGTTCGAATTACGCAACAAAAATGCACTTCTTATGCGATTAATAAGGAATCAAGAAGATTACGAACATACCCATCGAACAAAATTCTACAACAACATGATTATATAGCGCCTCTTCCTTGGCACAAAAACAGGGGACGAAAGAGGCACACTTACACAGAACACAATCCAAGAAGCAAGACCGTAAGAGCTAAATTATCGGTATCAATCTAACAGATATGTAATTAGCGACCCTTTTTTATTGAAATGATGAAACCTTGAGAAGAGTTGAAGCTGAATTCAATCGGGAAAGATCTTGTTGGTTTTGTGAGGAAGGAGAGCGAGAAAAGAAGAACGAATTTGATCCCACATCAACCGCTTCACCAGCTTCCGCCTCGCCGGAAATACGCTTCCCTCCTGCGGTTTGAACATTTGTGCGACTCCATTGCCCTTCTTCATCTCCACCATTTTTACAGAGAAAGGGAGTTTCTGTGAGAGAGAGAGAGAGACTTGGAATCTGTATGGTAGGAACTCCGACGAGAGTGAGGCAGCCAATTTAGAGTTCTTCAAGTGGGTTGCCACTGTACTTTTAGTTTCAATTGCTTTTGCCATCGTACTTTATTTATTATCATTTATGCCACTTAGGGATTGCAACAGGGCGGATCGAGGACGAACGAATATTCCCCCACCCCCGCCCCCATCCCCGCCCCTGCCCCGCTGTCAAGGATAATTTCTTCCCCCGTTCCCGTCCCCGTCTCCGCCGGGGCCCATTTTCCCGAGTTTTAGTTCCTTTTTTTTGTAAATCAAAATTCAAAAGATGCTAAAAACAGAGACAAAACCCAACCCAGAATCTAATAATTTGATTATATAATCTTCATTGGCTTATATAATCTCTATATCATTAAAATTAAACTTTTCAACTCGTCAGTTGAAACAAACTAGTGATTTTAAAATGAAATACTATGTCCACACCCATAAGTCTGATTCTTAATTTGATTATATTTCAACTCTTAAACCAAATGAACCCTAAGCAACAATAAAGACAATCTTATTCATTCTAATGAGCAATCAACATGGAATTTATCTTGTGTGTCGTCTTCCTCTCTGTTTGTTGTCTCTCCATCTCATATAAGTTTCATTTACACAATTAACCTACTCAACCCAATTAATTTGCACAAATTAAACTATCATTTACTATAGATTGCTTAAGAATTTAATAGAAAC
Source organism: Stenocereus thurberi (assembly GCA_002740465.1). Lineage (NCBI taxonomy): Eukaryota > Viridiplantae > Streptophyta > Magnoliopsida > Caryophyllales > Cactaceae > Stenocereus > Stenocereus thurberi. Next base: position 11,557 of record NCQT01114776.1, read on the forward strand.
ACATAACTATAGAGTTAAATCTAATGGAAAAGAGGGCAGAGTAGATGGACTATAGATTGCTGGGGACCTGCATGGCGGTACCAAGGTGCTGAGAGACAGCTGGCGACGGCAATAGAGGCGCAGACGGCGGTGGACTGGGTGGCAAAGGCCTTGGCCGAGCAAGGACAGCGGCAGGACGGGCGAAACAGCAGGAGGGGCGGGATGGGCGAAGCTTAATAATGAACAAAAGAACAGAGCAATGGCGGGCTCGCCGCCGGCGTCCTGGATGAACAGAAGAACAGAGCAACTAGCAACGGCGGGCCGGTGGCGACGCGGTGTCCTCTGGCTCTCAGACTCAGATCTGGAAGTAGCTGAGCAATGGAGGGGCAACAGGAGGGCCGAGGGGTCAAGGGGAGAGAGAGTGAGAGAGTGAGTGTCTTGGCCCTTGAGTGCTTGACTGAAGTGAACTGATTGAGGCTGTTGGATTAGGTAGTACTAGTAGTTAGGGTTTCCTTTTCCCTTAAAAATACTTATATACCATTTTAAAATGTGTAATTGAATTAATAAACTATGGATACATGTATAATTTTAATCAATATTCAGGGCGGGGAAACGGGTTCGGGGACGGGTATATTTCCCCGACGGGGAACGGGTCGGGGGACGGGAGGGATTTTCCCCCACTCCCCGTCCCCGCGGCCGGGGGAGGAATTTTCCCCCGTCCCCGTCGGGTCCGGGGAATTTTCCCCGCTGCAGGGCGGGGCCCCGACGGGTTCGGGGAAACCCCGCCTCGTTGCCATCCCCAATGCCACATTAGAGTATGTCATGGTTACAAATGTTATCCAGGGCACAACTTGACCGGCAATAGAAGATAAAAGGCTTATTTTATTATTATTATCTTTACTTTAAGTTGTAATTATCAGATAAAAGTAAGAGATCCCTCTTTTAACTATCTCTCCTCTCCTGCTCTCTCTTTCTCTCTTTTTCTCTCTGAGTTTGCCATCACCATGCCTTGAACTTGGAGTAAAGATGGAGATGGAGGTTAGCACAGAGAAAGAAATGAAACTTTTAGCATAGGAAATAGATTACATCAGGTTTTTTAGGATAGATTTTGGGACTAGCCTCAATTTATCTCTCGCACTCTGCTTTTCATCATTATTCAGTGTTGCTGATTTAGAAATTTTACTGCTTCGTTATAAGAAATCGATTTCATGGGTGTTGTTGCTGTTGTTTTCTTCTTCTTCGATTTCTTTGTTGTTTTTGATAGTTTTGTTCCAGGCTTTGTCCATTATTCATTCGCTAGCCCAGCCCCCTTCCTTCTTCATCTTCTTTGTTTTTGGATGTTTTATTGCTTCATTGACTACATTATTAAAGTCGGCAAAAATGGTGGATAAGGTTGAGCGTTTAGGCTGGGATGCCTATAGCTTTCTCTTATACTATTTTTGCTGCTAGTACTTCGTTTTAAGATTTCCTGCATGTGTCTCTCTTCTGGATACCACAGTGATAGCTGGATTTCTTGAACTTGTTTCAAAAGTTATTTGCTTCAAAAGTTGTGAGTTTTTCTTCAATTAACTGGAAAGCAGTGGTATTGTGATTGATTACGATTTGAATTTTTAATTATTAGGCTTGTTACCAGGTTTGTCATGTTTGGATTCTAGCTGTTCCTCAAGGAATCCATAGCATAGAGAGAGGGAGAGCCATGATATATATATATTTTTTTTGGTTTTTTGGCGTAAGAAAGACGAGTATACAAATTAGGAAGCCGATTTTTCTAAGATTATCATCAGGGAGAATACAAAGCAAATCCTTGTACTAAATATCATTATTCTTAGCAAGGAGAGAGAATGGTGTAATTGTGACTGGAATTAAGAGGGGAGAGCGAGATAGAGAACGAGTAGAGAGAGAGAGGGCGAAGAGGGGTTAGTAAAAGGAAGGTCATGTTTTTTATCTGCTAACGACAGTTAAAGGAAAAGAAAACTAATAAAATCAACATTCACCTGCTAGCGCCCCTCAAGTGAAGCTCTGATGGAATTTGTCAAGTAAATGTATTTCACAATGGCACAAATGATAAAAAAGAAAGTACAGCGGCAAAAATGACTAAAACCAAAAGTGCGATGGCATGCCAATGCAAGCACTCGCCAATTTCTTGGCATAAAAAGTAAGATTATTTAATTAATTAAATAATAAAAGGGAAAAGAAAGACACACGTGAGCTTCCCAGCAACAGCAGGCAAAATGGCAGACCGATGGAAATGCCACATAACTACTAGGGGGTGTTGAACACAAAATTGAACCGTAAAATAGGGTTAATGTACAGTTTTTTAAAAATATTGATTCAATTAATTGAATTGAAAAAAGATTTCGATTTTTCGTTTAATTCAGATGGTTCGAAAATTCGATTAATCGAATCAAAATTTATTTTTTTCCAAAAAAGGTATACAGAAAAAATAAAAAATTTAGGTAAGAAAGTGCGCCTTTTTGTTATTTATGAGTGGTAACCAAATTTAGTTTTTATAAAAAAAGTTTTCACATAAAAAATGAAAACTTTAGTTAGAAAGTATACTTTTTTATTTATTTGTAAATGGTTAACTGGTAACCGAACCAAAAAATCGGTTAACCGAACCAAAAAATTGGTTAACAGACTTTTTCGATTCTGTTATGGTTCGGGTTTGGACGAAGAAATTTTCGGTTAACCGAAAAACAGTTAACCTAAATTTTTTGTTCAACTACAGTTCGAAATTTTCTTAAACCGAAAAATCGGTTAACTGAAACTCCGATTAATCAGTTTGTACACCCCTGATAGCTATGGCTTCTCAGGAGTACAAATTTTTTAATTTTAGTAACAAAGTAGCCATGTTGAGTAAAGCATATACCATACTCCTAAGAGTATAAACTCTTACAAGTTATGTCAACGTCACATATTAAAAGTTGTTTATATGTCAAATACACACTGGAGCAATATATATACGTGACAAGTAGGAGTACACACTCTCAAGTGCATGATATACATTACCCACATTGAGGAATTATATCACGGCAGCTTCCAAAATTACCATGATTTGCTTATTTAAGAAACTAAGTCAAATAATTATTCATTTATTTTAAATACAATCAGGAAACGAACTGCCTATCTTAATATGATAATATGCCCATGACATACATACTGGCTGGAATTGGAGATTTACATCTTATCTAGAGCTATTATATATTTTCTCTGACTTGTTAGAGTGAATCCTTACAGGAAGGGTTATCTGGGCACATTATCAATCATCATCTTGGTCCTGTTTTTTTTTTTTTTTTTAAAACGATAGGGAGCTTATAGTTTAAAACTCCTTATAACTTCTTATAGTCCCTTATAACTCTGAAAAAAATGCTTACATCTCATTGCATTTTTTTACATTTCCTTTCCAACAATTATTGCCCAATGTGTATTTTTGTGCTTGTTTATAACATCTTTAATTTATGTCAAATATTTTATAACCTTTTAGTTGTTATTTTTCCTCATATTTGTTCAATATACATAACAGTTGTATAAACCTAATTTTTTTTATATACTGTAAATATGAAAAATCTAGATACATATTTTTGTGAACAAAATATTTGTATAAACATATTAGTTAAAAATTATTATGATAAATATAACATTTGTTCAATAAATATAGCATAATAAACCTATATGGTGAATCGAATTATGTTTTGAGCAAGTATAGAGAAACTAACTAAAGATACATTAAAAATTATAACTATCTTTAATTTCAAAGTTTTTATATTTCATCAATACTATCTTAATATTTTGAAGGATTCATTTTTTTAACTGTGGTAATGTTATCTTTAAAATGTTAATTTTAATTTGTTAAATTTAAGTTTTTTAAAATTTGAAAGATTTTATTCAATTTTGTTGAGAAAACTTGTTATTTTATCTTCAAGAGGTTATCATAATTAAAGGAGGATGATCTTTTTCTTATAGAGAGGTGAAACTAATGTTAAAAAAAAAATCTCAAGTGTAGAACACATTTGGTTCTATAAATTTATGATCAAATATTTATTTTATTACTATTTAATTGGATTATTTAAAGGTTTATTCTTTTTAATTATGTCATTTCACTATAAGTTTTGTTCACCGATGTGAGAATTGTAGATAATCAAAATTTATCCATATCAATTGCTCAAGAATAATATGTTTAGTGAAGGTATAGAATTAATCTCATAAATCTTTATATAATGGGAAAAAAAATGATGTGGGCTGAAAAAGCTTCCCTCCCGCATTCCAGGCAAATTGTGCATTCCCGTCCAATTCTAGTTGGGCTGTACAAATTTGAAAGTTGCAGCTACTGTGGGGAACAATGGATGCAATTTATGGATTATCAGTGAAAGTCATCAATCCCAAAATAACCATCCACAAGTTCCATGGACGTGGATGATTGTTATCTATAGATTTCTCCACCTCCATTCAGTAACTTCTATGACAAACTGCTTCTCCATTCATTTTAAATTTGCTTCCCCCCCCCGACACTTCCAGATCTCACTGTACTTTCACAGTAACATTGCCCAGACAGTCATATGGTTAAAACAGAGAGATGATGATAAATTATTCTGGAATGCAAGTCACTGACACCAACCACCCAGAAATCGAATTGCCAATCAAGAAAAGTCGCTCGGCATCTTTAGGAAGAGGAGGTCAAAGAAAACACGAGAAAAGGTAGTGGAGGAAGACAACCCATCATCTTCTATCAGCCAAGAATTAGTTTTGTAGTCCCTAAATTGAATCAAACAAATAGATAAAAGCAAACTCTCACCGCCTATATCAGTGCAAGCATCACTAAGTATCCAAATGTAACTTGTTTCTTGAAGAAATCCCTACAACCATCAAATTTTTCGAGACCACTAAGTGTGAAGTACTATTTTAACAATAATCAGGATCATAGTTGGCATTAAAAAGAAACTTTCAAGGAAAATCATTTAGAGTTTCAACTGTCTCAATTGATGATATGCCTATTAAGTTATTAACGTAGGTCCACAAACAGAAAAAGTTACAAAAAGATTCAAATTGTTCCAACTTATAATGATCCCACATTGTTTCAGTTAGATTTAGTTGTCAATAATTGAATACTGAT
>NCQT01114782.1:24150-35566 GCA_002740465.1 Stenocereus thurberi
TTCATTTTCCGACGGGTATTCTGTCCAACATTGTCCGTCGGAATAATCGTGGTTGGAAAGATTCTCCGACAGAATAGGCGTTCCGTCGGAGTAACTCCTACGGAAATCGGGTGTCCGTCAGAAGGCCCTACTGACCGACTTCCGACGGAATTGGTCCGTTGGATGCAAAGGGGGGGGGGACGGAATGTTCCATCGGATGTAGGGGCGAATTTTTTTAAAAAAATTTGATTTGCCGTGGAATTTCGTCGTAAACAGACAGAAGCCATTGGAAATTTCGTTGGAATCCGTTGATTTCGGTCAGAAATTCTGTAGAATCCTCAGGTTTCTGTCAGAAAACCTTGCCCTTTCTAACCAAAAAAATTTGAAACTTGAACAAACCAATTACAAGTTCAACAAAACCTGTAAGTGAAACATTTACAACCACCATATGTGGTACATCTATGACAACAATGTAACCACCACACGTGGTTACTTTCATTCAACCAGCACAAATGTTGAATTGTACACTACTGCACCAAGATCAAATTCCAGCTAACTCACAAAGTAACCTCACAAAGTAACCACCACGCATGATTACTTTCATTCAACCATCACAACTACAAAATTTTTACAATCCTAAACCATTGTAGCAAATACAGATAACACAACATAAAATTCACACAATGTTAAAAGTTCTAATAGTTGAAGTAGTCGTAGTTAGAGTGCGGATCATACTCATAGTCATCACCATCACAATTACCATCACCATTACCATCATCATCGTCGTCGTCATCTTGACATTCGGGTTGAGGAGGAGGAGGAGTATATGTAGAGCGATGGTGCTCTCAATGGCGTGAAGAAAGGGGTGGGTATGATCCAGAGCTAGATGCTTATTGAGATCTAATGAACTCAATTAGTGTGTTTTGCACCCTACTAAGTTGTACATTTAACATTATGACTTTCTCTTTTAAATGACGGTTCCTCTCTTCTGCTATGCGGCTTATCTCCGTCATTGTGCTTAACTCATTGTTTAATTGAATGACCGTCTCTTGCACATTAGGCTCCTGACTGCCGCTGGATGTTGTTGTGGACTTGAACGGCTGCTTCAATTTCACCCGTTCTGAACCTAGCCTATACACCGCCCCTTTATGTTTAAGTTGCCTTGCATCCACAGCTCTGTCTCATATAAAATTTTAGATGAATTAGAGCTAGGATCTGTAGAAGACAGGAAGTTTCTGATTTGTTCTCATTTCTATTGATGCTCCGTTTACAAAGTAAGATTAAACATATTATGTATTGCAAATATAGAATCAAAATTGCAAGAGTAAGAAAATTTCAAAACGTAAAAGTAGAGGTAACTTACATATATTTTTTCAAATTTCTTATCAACTCATGTGTTGTCTTGCTCATGTTGATGAGCATCTTTAAATAGTTCTATAGCAGTCGACTTCCTATTAAGCTTCTTAGCCTATACAATATGTAAATAAGTTGCAATAGATGAGACTTCCTCCTAAATTCCAAAACATATAGAAAGTACAGGATGTAAAAAATTAATGAACTACTTACCAAATGTCTCTTTTGCTCACTCAATGGGATCGAACCACATGCATGCAAAGAAGAACCTAAGCCATACTGGTCACTGTTCCGATTCTTCTTCGCTTGTGCACTCATCTTTTTAAATTTTTTGGAAGCCTAGTACTCTTGAAGTGACTTCTAAGTACTGTCAGACAATCACAAAGGCTACTTGTTCTTCTTTGTTAGCTCCCTAAATGTATCTTTCAATCTACTAGCCCCATTCTCCTTAAAATTCCTCCTAATCTGTAAGTCATGCTCTAGAGCCCAATATAAACACTTCTTTAAAATAAAAGTCAGCAAAATATAAATAATGTTTTCACAAAGAATTTATCTACAATTATATCGAACTTAGCAATCTATCTTACCTTGAACTCACCAAACCACAGATCCTGTTGTGATTTAGGGACTTTACCCCATGATGGCCACAGGTTAGGAAGTTTGCTCACAAATATCTTTGTAATTTCGAACACCACGTCATAGGGAAAGAAGCTTCCAAATAAGAAACACACAGTTAGAAATTTATGTTCATAACAAACAATTATATATATCCTTGGGTTCTGAATATACAAGATTAGAAATGCATAATCACTTACTCTTTACTATTTTGCTTGATGAGCACCTTGTTGAACGTGCTCTCATGACTTAAAGCATCTTCACTATGGCCCCCGACTCCTTTCTTCATTGTTAGGTGGAATGACAGGTGGTACAGGGATGTAGGAGCCAAATTGGTTGATCATAAATGCTCCTTGAGTTTGAGTGTTACGAGGTCTTTGTTACTGGAAGGACAGGTCAACATGAGGGAACATCGAAGATTGAGGTATTTTTTGGATGAATTGCATGTTTTGGCTGCTGTTAGGATCAAGAAAAGCATTGTAAGGGACGTCTTGGTAGTTTTGTCATCCCTAGAAATCTTCTTCTTCTTGGCCACTTTGGTTATTATGGCCTCTCCCCCGATTTCTGCCACATCCACCACCGCGTCCACGTTGCATACCCGACATCTTTACGACAAACATACAAAGCGTAGTGATCAAATAATATAAGTGACAACAAGTAAACAATTGTGTCATCATTGAACAAAGTCTACATGCATAAAACGACAAAGTCTACATGCATACAACGAAAAAGTCCGCATGTCAACAATTCACCTAAAATAATTGACTTAATGTACAATTTGATATGAGTTAGTCTAGTCTTCATCCTCAATTTCATTTTTCACATTAGAATTTTCAAGGTGGACATCAACTTCGTCTTTAGCATCTTCATAATCATCACTCCCACTCCATCTTCTCACTTCCCTCGTTTGCACCTTTTTCATTAACCGCTTTAATGTCTTCCTCTTCCTTCAACAAAGTTGCAGGAATTCTGTCATTCACCGGTGTCATGTGAGACACGTGTTCCTCTTAAAATGCAACTGGTAAAGTGAATTCGTTATTCACTTTATATCTAGGTTTGTTTGGTACAACAATCCACCCGTTAGATATATCTCTTATTCCATTCGGGTTTCTCATGTACACGACTTTGGTTGCAGAAGTAACAAATATGAATGGGTCATATTTTCGATATCATTGTGTGCCATTCACCTCTAGAAAGGGACATAGTTTGGGACAACGTGTTCCTCGATGGGTGTTATTAAACTAATCACATCTTATCAACATACATTGTTTAAGTAGCTCTCCAAGATATTCAACACGAATAACCTCTTAGAGGATTTCGTAGTAATCATCCTCAAATCCACCTTCCCCGCTCCCTTTAATGCAAACGCCATAATTTTAAGTCTTTTTCCTTTCACACCTTTTTTGAGTGTAAAATAAAAATCCATTGACACTGAATGCAGATCAAGAAGTTACTTTCCTCAAAGGTAATTTAGCCAAGTGGTATATGTATATTTGACGTTCGTCATTGAAGATTTGTACAATTTCAATCTACATTAATTTCAAAAAATTAATCAACATGGAAAGCATATTGTATTAGATGTGGTGAAGTAGCTAAATATGAAATACACGAGGTAAATTTAAGCTCTTACTGTTTTTTTGAACCACCAAATAAATTCAGCCACAATCATGGCATCTACCTCCACGTTCATGGAAGCGAGATCTTCATGTAATTTTTATTGTTTGAATAAACTATATGAATGATATTCATCAGCATTACATTTTACATTGAACTTCATTACAATACAACAAAAGGTAAAAGGTTGAACTTATTCGATATAAGGTTGAACTTCATTACAATTCAACAAAATGTGAAGGTATGCACCATGCAACTCTTCCTCAGTTAGGTACCTCTGTGTATGACTTCCCACTGGAGTACCTTAGGTTTTAAAAACTGATAAAGTAGGCTGCATTTGTGGCTCATCATTGTCATCTTGATTACATCGATGTCTTGTGTGCATTGAAGGCACATTAGCACTGAAATAATACGAAAAAAATTGTGATATCTTAAAAACCAAATATGCTTCGGCCATTGATCCTTCAGGATGTGTTTTGTTTTTTTATCTTCTTCTTAAGCCACCCAAAGTACCTAAAGTACAATATCTTATATGAGTATTTCAGTGTAACACTTCTGGCAAATTTAGATGAATGACCAAACTTTAATATCCATATTTACCTTTCAAATGGATACTCCATCGATATTGCACTGGACCCCCTAGGTATGCTTCTTCTGCCAAATGTATACGTAAGTGCTCCATGACATTAAAGAATCCTAGTAGGAAAACTCTCTCCAATTTATAAAGTATGATACTTATATTGCATTGTATTTTTTTATAACTGATCGACTGTTAACATTGTTGAACAAAGATTTCTGAAATATTCACTTAACTCAACAAGTGATTCTAAAACATCATCTGGAAGGGCACAAAATGCTATTGGCATAAGCGTCTACAAAAACATATGACAATCATGACTCTTCATGTTTTGAAACTTCGCAGACTTTATATCTACGCAATTTTGCAATGTTAGAGCAATAAGTATCGAGCATCGTTAGTTGCTGTGCCTACTCACATACCCCCTTTCGTTTGTCCAAAGAAAGTGCGTATGAAGCCTCGGGTTTTAGTATTCTTCCATTAATACCATGTTTTAGGTTGAGCTCACTCCGATCATACATCGCTGCCATATCCAACGTTCCCTTAACATCATCTTTTGTTTCACCAGACACAACCATGACAGTGTTAATTATGTTATCACAAAAGTTCTTCTCTATGCGCATTATGTCCAAGTTGCGATGTAACAGCTGGTCTCTCTAATAAGGTAACCCCCAAAAGATGCTTTGCTTGGTCCAATTATGAAGATTCGCCTTACAAAATCGGGATTATAAAATCTCTATCAGTGGTTACTTTTGGAAGACTCTCAACCTCATGGTATAGTTTCTCCCCATTTTTCCTGGATGGAGGACCATCATTTGCAACTTTTCCCTTACGATTCGATTTCTTCGAAATGCATGATGTCTGGACAGGAATCAACAATGACAATCAAACCAGGATGGTTTGCCCCCATGTTTCAAATGTGTTGCTTTCAACTTCTCTATACAAACAGGACGACTCAAAACACAATGAATGCTCTATCCAGATAACATTACAAGGGCAGAGAAGTTATTTACTGTACATATTAATGCAGATCTCATTAAGAAGTTCTGCCCCATTGAAATACCATAAGTTTGAACACCATCCCATAGACTTTTCAACTCATCAATCAAAGGTTGTAGATACACATCTATTTTATTCTTCGGATTTGTTAGCCCAGGTATAATGCAAATTCAGAACATACATGGCGTCATCAGGCACATATTTAGAGAAAAGTTGAAAGGTGTCACAATGATAAGTCAAATTAAATAAGACCGTGCAGATTGTGAAAATGGTCTAAACCCATCCACACACAAACCAAGTCTCACATTATGAGGCTCAGAAGCAAAATCTGGGTGTTTGCAATCAAAATGTTTCCATACTTCCCCATCTGACGGGTGATAAAGAACATCATCTTCATGCCTATTGTTATAATGTCACTTCATGTGTTCAGCTGTGTTTTTTGACGCGTAAAGACGTTATAATCTAAGTGTCAAAGGAAAGTAGAACATTTTCACATATGGTTTTGGTTTCTTCCTATTATCGCCTGGCTTCTTGGGCTCCCATCTTGGTGAATCATAAGACTTACATTTTTCAAGTACTGAATCCTCCTTAAAGTACAACATAACCACTGCGGCAACAATCAATAATTTGCACATTTAAACCCAAACTTTTAACCTTCTTTTTCAACTCTGAGTAATTCTTGGGGACACGATTGTCTGTCGGATAACTCTGATGCATTAATTACATCACCTCATTAAAACAATTTTGAGGCATATCATAATCAGATTGATACTTATTAGGGGTGGGCAACGGATCGGGTCGGGTCGGACCGGACCAGCCCATTAACAAACTGGGTCGGGATGGGCTCAACACATTTGTTAATGGGCTAGGCTGGGTTATGGGCCACATGAACCCGGCCCGCCCATGACCCGCCCATTATCAGTAAGGAGTATTTTTGGTGAGTTAGTTTTCTAACTAAAATCTCTGTAATTTTCCAACCAAACTAAACCAGTGCAAATTCAAAGTTAGAAAATACACAACCAAGTTAATGAATAGGTTGGATCAAGTCACCCATGGACGGCTCGCTTTGGGCCCGTTTAAAAACGGAACAAACTTGCGTCAAAAAAACGGTATACAATAATTATTGTTATGTACAAAGTATTAGTAATAAGTTTAACTAATTGAAACACATAAATGAGTGTATTAAGTAGGTTAAAAAAATTAACAGATCACTAAACGGGCCGTTAATAGGCTAGCCCAGTCCAGCCTGTTAAGATGTCTTAATGGCTGGCCCACTATTGGTCCAGTCCATTGTTAACCTGATCCATTATTAGCCCTATTTTAAACCGGCCGACCGCTTAATCCAATGAGTATCTAGTCCGTTGCCCATCCCTAATACTCATCAATCTGACAGCATTCGACAATTCAGTTTGGTTACTACGTCCATCCCATAAAGGTCTTTAAGCAACTTGAAGCATATCACAAATACCTGAGCTTCCGCATTTGGTTGCTTATTGACAATAACTTCATTCGTAATCATCACATTATTCACCATTGTTTCAACACAATCCACAAATAATGGTTCAGTGTTATCAAAGTGCATAGGACTTGGAACCATGTGCTTGTACAAGTTTTGTCAGTTGCTATTTAGTAGGTTCTATTTCCACATGAGATGTCCAGTACCAATAACCTTTAACAAAACCGTTTTGGTACAAGTGTAATCTCACATCATCATGTTCTTTATAAGCTCTGTTCTAACATTTGGCACAAGAACATCTATAATGCCCATTATTTATAAACTCCATTTGACTTCTTGCAAAATTGATCAAACAAATCAACTCCTTCTAAAAATTCTTGTCTATACCCTTTTCTACCTGGTAAAAATCTTTTATACATCAACATCCGATGGGGTGGTCCATCCATATTATCCACTGTTCACCATTATAAACGTATATATCAATTCATTATTTATAATAATAATGGACATACTGATTACATTGTACTTCATATATGGTTAAATCACTGATTTACGTATTATTTTACTACTTTGTCATATACTGTATTCAATATACGATAGACAAAAATAAGATATTATGATAATTAGGTCAGGATGTAAACCTGTTCGAATGTCTGAAATTGCAGTTCAAACTTGTGACATTTATACCGACAATAACAACATTCATAGCCACAAAACTAATTTTTTCCCTTTCACAATATGTTTCTCTTATGACCCATATCCTTCATATTAATCATCCACAAAAATTACAACTTCAAATATTTAGGTAATAATATTCTATTATTTAATATACGTAACAACGTATAATATTTCGACATTTACGAAATAATAAAAATTTATTATCCATATTACAAATATTATCCAAAACATACTTTCAATTAATTTATCACATTTTAGGTCTAACATATGAAATAATCTACTAATTACAAATATTATCCAAATCCATTAGTTAATATATTAAAAGTAGGTCTAACATACGAAATAAAATTATATATATTATCCCGATCATACGTCATAACATCTCACATTTCGACATTTACGAAAAAATAATCTACTAATTTTCTAATTGTTCCCTACTAATTGTAACAGTCATAAAATCCAAAAAATTATCCAAATCAAACTTCCATTGTCAATATTAAATTCTACATAATTAGAATTTAGTTATTACACACCATACATTAACAAATATAATTTCCAATTTAACATTTATGAATAATACTTAATAACTTTTTCCGAATTCACATGAACACAACCAAATTCAAAAACCAAAATTAACAAAATATTCAATAAAATTCCCACAAACACCATCAATTATCACATAATTGTCCAATTTTACCTACTATCACTTAACTACTACCACAGAACCTATTACATACTTAACTACTATCATTTACTTGAAATTATCAAATAAAATTGGCCACAAATGGCGGTGGAAGTTGAGGGTGACTGGCGGCGGAGTGACCGGTGGTGGTGGCGGTGGCGATGGCGTTCTTCACAGCAGCGGCCACCGGTGACTTATTCCTCTCTCTCTCTCTCTCTTTCATTGAAGTAACAAATGCAAAAATAAAGAAGACGTTTCGGGGCCGAGGTAAAAAAAAAAAAAATGTAGTCCGACGGAATACGGACTACAATTTTTTTTACCTCGGCCCCTTCAGATAAAGGGGGAATGGTCAAAATTTTACTAGTGACCGACCGACGGAATTGCTACAATCCGTCAGAAATTCCAACAGAATAGCATTCCGTCGAACGCCCCGTCGACCCCACCAACTTTTTTGGTTTGTTAGCCGTGATGTCCGTCGGGCCGTACAACGGCTTCCAAATCGGTTGAAAATAATGATAATTCTCTGCTTTTGGTTAATATACATAGCACAATCATTTTTGAATCACAAATCATATTATGAGTAATAAATTACAAGGACATTATTCAAAAAGGTTTTTTTGGGCATGGTATGTGTTGAAGTTTTGTGGCCTTAACATATGAGACTACACCATTATGTGTATAAGCAATGGATTATAGTTGCATAAGGAAATCATAACATCCTTTTTAGTACTTTCTAACTGCTGAAGTAAATTATTGCATAAAATATAAACTAATAAGTTTACAACATCATGTTCTTATTTATGAAAACCATATTCGATTTTTCAAATGGTACATGTAAAAAGTACGTTGATTTTATAATTGTAGTTATTTACATTACTCCTAATAGCCAAACCATTTATAGTCTTTGATATAACATATGTATGAGTAATGAGGTGTTTTTAATTTATATTTGTGGTTTTTAATCTAAATAAATCAAATAGTAATATGATTTTTATACATGACCCTATAGGCTTTAAACCAATGTATTGCACGTATTTGTTAATTTTATTTATTCTTAAGGTTTTCTATTGTAATCTCTCGAATCCTTTTATCTTTTAAAATATGTTTTTGTTTTAAGTGCTAAAAAGGAAAGTGACAACCTTCAAGCGATGCAAATGTTACCTACTCAGCTCTAATTTAAAAAATACGAATAATTGCATTGAATAATTAAACTAAGGAGACATCTGTCTTGCGAAATTGAAATGCAACTCATGTTGCACGAATACAAAAATGTATATTGGAGATTATGTTGGATGCATGAATCCTCTCGTGGATATTACAATTTTCATTCTTTGAGAAGGTATACTTTATTTTGTGAAATTTTGTGAAATTGAAACCCAACACATACTGCACTAAACTAATAAATAATTAACGAAAGGGTTGCAATGTAGTGGTAGCTCACTTCGTCCCTTAACCAATTAGTTAAAGGTTCAATCCTTGATTTTTGGGAATATGGAGAGTAATTCTTGGTCAGCCCTTTACCCCCATAAATACAGCTTGCGGGATGAGGGGATTACTCACTGCGTTCGGCGGTGGACACCGTTGATACCTTTGGTTCAACCCCTCAAAAAAAACTAATAAATAATTGGATATTGGCAATTATGTTGGACGTAAGAATCGTTTCATGGCTATTACAAGTTTGATAATTTTGTCATTAATTACGCTCTTCCAAAAAATTTATGTCATATTTCACTTAACTAATAAATCCTAACAAAAACCCTCATGAAAAGTGCGACTCCATGAATCTAAATGGATTTACGTTGCAACTCTATATACTTCGGGATTGAATTAACAAATGGTTTCCAATTAAAATCAATCGAATTGAACTACTAAATTGCGCATGTCCCTTATTATTAAAGTAATAGATATCACATATAATGACTTGCAAACTAAGTTAGAGATGGATAAAAATAAAAAGATAGAGAAAACAAACTTCATTACGATCATTTATTTTTGATATCACTCTCTCTTAATATCCGACAATTTACGGTTCTCTTTATGTGCATAGATGAAAATTTTGAAATAATATATCACCAAATTCTCAAACTATATAAATCATATATGGAAGATAAGGGAGATGAGTTCCCACAATATTTGCCATCATCATATTAAGTTATATAAATCAAGCATTTCAAGGGCTCTGAAGTTGTTTGGCAATTTGCAAATGATGAAGAAACTTGCAACCTGTGTAACTTATTACACATCCAAAATTTAATGGATACCAATAACAATTTTGTATAATTAATTAAAAAAGTCAGAATTTCATTAAAGCGTTACAAAAATCTTTCTATAAAAACTTGTTAAATATAATTGTCAATCCTGGCTAAGTAAAGGTAAACATAGCGTAAATATCAAGGCTTTGAAGGCTAAAATTAAAAATACATTATCCAATAAAGTTCCCCATGTTATATTTTAGCAACTTCTTTTATCTAATCAAATATATTAATTCAATTTCTTTTCTTGGGATCTCAGTTGATTAATATTTATTAGTTTTTCCTCTGCTGTAATCAATTTACTATTTAATAATTTTCTATCATAAATTTGAAATGAATATCAATGCTATTGACTGTTTCCAACTCACCCTATGATACAATGTCAAATATCACTCATGCTGCAACACATTCACTGTTATATTGTACTATATGATAGTAATTCCATCATGTGTGAAAGTCATGTGAGTCGCTTTAATGTCTTTAGTGTTTTCATTATATCTCTAGGGTGGCTTCCCCTAATATGTAACTAAACAGTATAATTATCATTGTCATTTTAAATTTGTCAATTTATACCATGAATTATATTCATTTTTTCCTGAATTGTTGCTAGAAATCCTCCCTTTACGTTACTGATTAATCTCTATCTAACAAACAAATAAGGTTTAATATATTTTAATGACATGATTAATATAAAATTAAAGTTTCATACATTTTAATGTTGCCAACTAAAGTGATGTGCGTTTGATTGTCATTCCTAACGTTTTCATGCTCTCTTGGGTGGCTAATAGTCCAAGCCCCAATTTGTGTGACTAGTTAGGGCTTCATATTTACCCACTTCAATCTACTTCAACCTATTTCAACCCACTTGAAAAAAAATACCAACTTCAATCCATTTCAACCTACCTCAACCCTCTTCAACCTACCTCAACCCACTTCAACCTATCTTAACCTACTTCAACCAACTTCAACCCACCTCCTTCATAATTTTAATAATTTGTAAAGTATCATATGAGATTTAGGGTCTGTTGTTTTCGTGGGTAAATTGGGTAAGTAAAAGGGTTAAGTAGGTTGAAGTAGGTTGAAGTGGATTGAGGTTGATTGAGGTTGATTTTTTTTTTAAGGTGGGTTGAAATAGGTTGAACTAGGTTGAAGTGGGTTGATGTAGGTTGAAATGCATTGAAGTTGGTATATTATTTATGTGGTGGGTTGAA
>NCQT01114805.1:2194-20131 GCA_002740465.1 Stenocereus thurberi
ATTTTGACCTAATCAGATAATTTAATGGGCATTTGTTGCTGTTTGAAACATTTATTTGGTTCCGAGTAGCCCTTTTTGGAAAGACTATTTTCATTAACCTTTTCGAAAAAGCTTTCAATAGAAATGACTCATTTGTCTAAAAGTTCCAAAAATTACACTACATGCTATTAAATTATATTCATAGAATATTACTTTTATAAAATAAAAAAATTGAGTACCATAAAGTGTTTGAAGTCTCATATCAATAGTTGAACCCATTGGATCTTGAAGTTTAACAAGAGTAGATATCTTTTCTTTTTTAGGTTTTTATTTTGAGGATAAGAAAAGATCCTTAAAGTTGCATTGTCCCTTTTATTGTTTGTCTAAGACGTGTATTTTTTGGTGTAGATTTTCTAATTTCATTAGTGTATTATGTCAAACTTATTTGCTTCTCTACTTCTCTTACCATGCACTTTTGTGAATGTTTAATATTTATATGTTAGACTACTTAGTCCTCCTTTCAGTTACTTGGACAACAAGTTTTGTATTGATGCAAGTAAATAGTAACATTTGGCATTATGTTTTATATGGGTTGAATCTAATGAAGATAAAATCATTAGAAATTTTTATAAATTTCAAATTCAATTCATAACCAAAAAAAAATTCTAATAGGCAACAAAATAATGTTATGAAACATACACATCATTTAAATAGATACAAATTGAAAAGAACACAAGATAAATAATGAATACAAATTATGCAGAATAAAAAGAAAGTAAGGTTTTATGAATGAAGTTTTTTTGGGGGGATCGTAAATGAAGTTAATTTATACATATGATACAAATTTAATTCTTTTAAAAAAGGAAAATATGATGACCAATAAACAAAAAAAGGTATGCTTTGTTAAAAAATAATTTAGAGTTCTATAAAAAAAAGTGTGATTTAGAGATAAAGATATATATGAAAGTTTACCAAACATATTTTTTTAGAAATAACTAATTTTACTAAATAGTTGTTTTCTATAGTAGCTAATTTAAACAGTTAATGTAAATCATTAATTCAAACAGTTAACAACTAATAGTTAATCAAATAGGGGTCGATATTTAAAGAGGTAAGTAAAAGGTCTGAATACGCCATTGTGTAAGCTCACGTTTCTAAGATGATCTTTAGTAAGAGTCGGACAACTAGCAATTCATTTATTACGATTGTAATAAAGTCAATCTTCAGTCAATTTATTAGTCAACCTCTTTTAAGAATTCAATGTAACTACTCTCACAATATTTTGTACATGCATCAGAGTATAAGATTGTTTCGTACAAGAGGGAAAACAAATGAATAATTTTGCTTAATTTGCCTGTTCTAATTGAAGACAAAGCTAATTTCGATCATAATTCTTTGGCAAGACTATTTCAAGGAGGCTTTTACTTGCTTCCCAAGCTGCCGTGGATTAATTATTATGCCATTTACCTCTTTCACAAAATAATAACACCGAGCTTCTAATAATGTCCTTCATCTTTTTTCTTTACATAATTACTTGTAGATATTATCCTATATTGTAGATATTGTAGATATTGGTAGTCATAAAACGCAAACTAATTTTAAGAGCTTTCTGTTACAAGAAAGTAATATTTTCTTTACATAATTACTTGTAGGATGTTGTAAATCTCTTCATCTTATTCCTCCAAGCATAATGAAGTGTTGTCCTATATCGTGTTTACATTCACTATTGTTATGCTCATCCATAACCAAGATGTTACTGTGGATACTAGTAGAGTTTCAGTTATTCAAGAAAATGTTTGTCCGGCATTTCAAATGCCACATCCAACTTTCCTTCATGTCATTTATTTCTCATCTCCTGAGTTCAAATTCATTTTCTCCCTCACAATAACTAGTAAGAATGCTTGATGAGTTTCCCTAGCAGAACGAACCTAATTATAATGATTAATAGGCAGAACATCAAACTTTTTGTTGTTGTCGAGCACCCAAGCAGATACGGAGGAGGGGATAACACTGGCTCTTTGTGATACAGTACCGAAACAGGATAATGCATTGGCTACTTCTGAAGTTATACATGCATTTACACCCAATTCAATAGGTTACAAGCACTTCAAGATACAACAGCTGAGTGCTGAGTGAATATTGAAAAGCTAATGTCATCCTATTTTCATGTCATCTTATTTTTGTGGTCGTGTGATTACATTCGCCTATGTTTGTTGAACTTCTGTTTTTGGACCAAAAAAATTTGTGGACCTATGCTTTTTCACAAAATTACAAGAGAGTATAATTTGGAAAATCTTGTTCATCTATGGAGTTTGTATAATGTTATGCATTCTGAATTTTCATAGGGTTCATGTTCTCAATTGTCAGTCTACTTTGTGTTGTAATTGATAGATTGTTGGGCTTGTTCATAAATTTTTATTTTTTTTGGGTTAATTTCTATATGGCTGGTATGCCTTGAATTGCTTGGCTTCGTTTCTTGTCACTGGAAATAGCAAAAAGGAAGACGCAGATGAGATAGAAACTAAGGTGGGTAGCACCTTAAATCCAGTTCAATACTCAATTGCGCGGCTACTGGTAAGTGAATTTGTACGCAGCTACGCCATGAAAATAGATTAAGTTTGGATTTCTGTTGGTGCTACTGTACTTGCTTGGATGAATTATAAGTTATCTCTTATCAAGCAAAGCCTATGTATTTGAGTTTCTATTTACTTTTGTCTGTACTTTTTGTTTATTTATGTTGTGATTTATTGGTCTGTGAATCATGCATACACATGAATTATATGTATAGGATATTCCTATGAATATAATTCTTTCATTAAGCTTAGAATACCAATTCAAAGTTTTACACATGAGACATCTTGGACAATTTATTTATTGATATTATAGATAGGGTTTTCAATTAGAAAAGTATTTAGAAGATGCTACTACTAATATCTTTAAGTAAATTATTAATGAAAAATTATAACATGTATAAATCTTTGAATTGTCCGATTTGGATAGTTCAAGAGTCTTGGCAACAAAGTCTTGTTTGGCAACAAAGTCTTGTTTGGCAACAAAGTCATTGCATGCATTAGGCAAGTGTTGGTTAGTGTTGCCTTATGTTCTCTGGATGCAATTTTCAAGATGATGATCATATGTTTGACTCATCTTCAAAATTCGTAGTTTGGAGAACTATAGGGAAATGCTGTGAAATTTTACCTCATATATGCAATGGTTTAGTCAAATAATCAAATGTTATATGAATCTTGAATAGGTTTAGGATCACCTACCTTTGTAAAAGGGGATATATGAGATCATGCCATGTCATAACATTTTGTATGTGTTGATGTTAATTACTTATCTGCAATTATTGTTTAATAATTGAATTACATGCTAAAATTGCATAGAATAGAAAATTTTCATAGACTACTTACATATTATGAATAGTGTAGCAAATGTTGGTCTTTCTCAAATGCAGTAATGGGGACTAATCGAGATTGGATGTATAAGAGGCTTAATAGGGATTATTTGAGTGAGAATTTTTAGGAAAAGTAGATGAATTTATTGAATTTGCTAGTAAGGACGAGCATTTTAAGAAATATGGAAAGCTTAAATGCCCTTACAATAAATGCTAGAATGTGCCTTATTTCGATGAGGATACCATCAAGTTACATCTCTACAAGAATGGGTATCGTCCTAATTGTTATCAGTGGACTTACCATGGTGAACTACATACTAATTTAGGAGTTCAAAATCCCATGTCTACATCAAAAAGTGTTGAAGGTACCCCAATGAGGGATATGGTGATGGATGCTTTAGGATCCATGGCTTCTAATTGGGAAGAAGGATCGAGTAATGCTGAAGAATATCCAAATCCTAAAATGAAGGCTCTCATTGAAATGATAGAAGCATTAAGAAGCCATTGTATGATGGTTGTTAGTCATCTTTAAGCTGCAAGAATAACAAATCTTAAGTGTGAATACAACATTCCCAATAGAGCCATTGACGGTTTTGTCTCATTAATTAAGGACATATGTCCTGATAATAACAAGATGGCTGAGACCTTCTATGGCACGAAAAATTTGCTTGCTAGTCTTGATATGCCACATAAAAGAATAGATGTCTATCATAAAGGGTGTATGTTGTTTTGGAAAGAGGCTACCCATTTGGATAAATGTGAAATATGTCATGCAGATAGTTATATTAAGAAGACATTAAGAGGTAAGCCTATTGCAAAGAAGCAAATGATATATTTTCCTATTACACCAAGGTTGCAAAGGCTTTATGCTATAAAAAATGTTGCGGAGCAAATGAGATGGCATGCGAAGAATCCGCGCGTTAGTGGCTCCTTTACATATCCATCTGACTGAGAGGCATGGAAACATCTTGATGAGGTTGATCCTGAGTTTGCCGCTGAGCCTCTCAATTTCTGATTTGGATTATGTACAGATGGCTTCTCTTTATTTGGTCAATTTGGGCAGACTTACTCTTATTGGCCAGTTATTCTTACTTCATATAATCTACCACCTTGGCTTTGCATGAAGAAGCCATAAATGTTCTTGAGTTTGCGTATTCCGGGACCCAAAGCTCCTAAAGGAAACTTTGATATTTACATACAACCTCTTATTGAGGAGTTGAAGCAGTTGTGAACCGTTGGAGTTCAAACATATAATGCATCCATGGAGCAAAACTTTATAATGAAGGCAGCCATACTTTGGACTATAAGTGATTTCCCTGCTTATGGTATTCTATCTGGATTGATGACGGCTGAAAGATTAGCATGCCCATATTATATGAAGCACACGAAGTCGTTTAGGTTAAAGTATGGCAAAAAACATTCATGGTTTGATTGCTACCGTCAATTTCTACCTCATGAGCACTTGTTTAGAAAGAATAAAGTTGTCTTCCACAAGAATAGGATGGAAGAATCGGACCCCCCTTCTTTGTTGAATGGAGAGGAAGTGTGGGATCATACCTCTAAGTTGCCTAAAACAGCTGACTAGTGTGGTAAAATTCCGTTGTATAGAGTGTCTCACAATTGGACCAAACAAAGCATTTTTTGGGAACTTCCACACTGGAGGAAGTTATTGATTCATCGTAATTTGGATGGCATGCATGTAGAGAAGAATGTGTGTGAGCAAATAATCCATACAGTAATGGACATTAAGGGCAAAACAAAAGATGACGTTAATGTTAGAAGATATTTGGTTAAGTATTATAAACATCAAAAGTTACATGTACAACCTACTAGGGTGGCTGGTGGAGAAAAAATGACAATGCCAAGCGCTCCATTTGCACTTAATAAGGAGCAAAAGAAAGCTTTATGTGAGTGGACAAAACATTTGAAGTTCCCAGATGATTATGCTTTGAATTTGAGTAGGTGCATAGATGTCCAAGGTTTTACGCTTCATGTGGTTTGAAAAGCCACAATTATCACATTATCATGGAGAGGTTGTTGCCAGTCACCTTGAGGGAGTTATTTCCGACAAATGTATGAAAAGCAATTACAGAGATTAGTCAATTTTTTCAGGATCTTTACTCTTCATGGATTCAACTTGATGATATGGCCGTCTAGAGAAAAATACCTCTAAAATTATTTGCAAATTAGAGAAATATTTCCCTCGTCCTTTCTTTAATGTCATGGAACATCTTCCTGTCCACTTACCTTATGAGGCTAGAGTTGGCGGACCAGTTCAATACATGTGAATGTACCCATTTGAAAGGTGAAAATATATTCTAAATTGCAGGGATTCCTTTCATTGTCTGTATGAGAATTCTAACATTTTGTTGACAACAACATAGGTTTCTCCATCACTTGAAATGTAGCGTTGGAAATAAAGCTCGAGTCGAAGCCTCTATTCATAATGCACATCTGACAGAGAAGATTTTAAATTTCCTTGCCTATTATTTTGGTGAGAATGTAGACATAAAAGCTAGAGATGTTGGGCATCAATATGTCCTTTCCAATTGTGAATTATTGAGAGAATATGAATGGTATGGATTTTTCAAAGTATGTCTTTAATTTTATGTAAGAAATCATTAGTAGGCAACTTTGGAGATCATTTCACATTTTTTGTTATTCTTTGGTATCTTGAGCAAGACATATTGAAATTTAAACCTAGTATTCGCCTTCAAGATGTTTGCAGTAAGTTTGAGGACCAATTTCCTAATTGGTTAAAACAATATGTGAGTAATATGCAGTACTCATATTATTTAATGTTGTGTAATAATAACATTATAAAATATAATATGTGACACATGTTTCATCTGTATAGGTCTTGAATTCGAACATTACCGATGATGTTGTTAGGGCCCTTGCAATGGGTCCTCGGAAAGATGTGCGTGTGTGGAACAACTACTACATTAACAACTTTAATTTCACACATATGCGTATGGAAAGGATGAGTCAGCAATGAATTACGAGGCATTTGTTACAAGTGTAGATGGAGTGGAGTACTATGGCTTTTTATAGGAGGTCCTGCAACTCACGTATGTTAGTGCAAATGATTATTATCAAACCACTTTATTTAAATATGATTGGTTTGACTCGTGCAAAGGTACAAACATACATAAACAGTATAAGCTTGTTGAGATCAATCATATAAGGAAGTACCCAAAGTATGATCCCTTCATATTGGCTACTGAAATTCAAGAAGTATATTTCACACCATATCCGAGCATCAGAACTGATAAAAATGCATGGTGGGCCGTATTTAAAGTCAAGGCTAGGTCAACTATTGACGTGCAAGTGGATGATATGGCATTTCAAGAGGATCTGAATGACAATCCACCCACTTTATCCATAGTAGACTTAGAGGATGAAGAAACGTTCATCTAGTACAATGAACTTATGGAGTTTGATGTTGAAAAAGTTGATTCTGGCGAAGATGAAGATGAAACCGAAGAGGAAGATAAAGATAAAGAAGACCATGAAGAACAAGAAGAACATGATGA
Organism: Stenocereus thurberi; assembly: GCA_002740465.1. NCBI lineage: Eukaryota > Viridiplantae > Streptophyta > Magnoliopsida > Caryophyllales > Cactaceae > Stenocereus > Stenocereus thurberi. Next base: position 9,107 of record NCQT01114805.1, read on the forward strand.
TGAGGATGAGGATGAGGACAACAATGGGGAAGACTTATAATGTAAAATTGCTTGTTATGGAGACCTTTGTATTGTAAATAGACTACGACTAATTGATATTTTCTGCTTTGATTAATTAATGCATTTTGGTGCACCTATGTGCAAATGCGCAACTTGGAAACATAACCTCTTGTATGTGTATTTATGGTTCCTCTAATATTTTTGTGCTCATTTTTGAGGTTTTAACTCTTATACTATTTTCAATATTTAATAATTTAAGTAACATAATGTGCGTAATTATTTGTTAATGGTTTTACAGATGGCATCTGATTCACAAGTTCAACCTGGTTTAATGTTTGGACGAGATAGACGGAGAGGAACGTTTGCTGAAGGTATGCTTGTTGATTCAGATGAGACACAACCACCTGCACAACCACTTGATCACCCAATAATATCCCATGATGATAGAATCATTTCTCATCCTTCATCTAATGCAACGGGCAATCCAGGTGCCTTGGAGGTTCTTTGTCCTAAGGGTTTGTGGTGAGTGTGACAAGAACATACAGAAAGTACTTTCTTTATTTGTTGTTTTATCTTCTTATTTGCTTTTTACATTGATTCGAGCCTTGTCATATTTAAGTTTGTTTTTCTATTAGGTTTGACCATAACAAAGTGTCTCGTCAAGTCACTCTAAGTATCAAAAGTTACTATAGGACTCCTTACAAATGTTAGAGAGAGGTACCAAATCGCATCAAAACCTTTTAATGGAATGCATTCAGAGTACATATATATATTTATTTATGTTTTTTGGTAATTTGCTTGATGTCAATTGTTGGAATTGTGGAGGTTCTTGGCAAGTAAGACTTTCTGAGTGTTGCAAAATATGGTTGTTGATCAAGTGTGGTAAATATGGTTATTGGTGGAGTTATGAGGGTTCATTGGCGAGTAAGGCTTTCTAAGTGTTATAGAATATGGTTCATATTTAAGTTTATTTATGTCTTCTGAGTGTTGTAGAATACGGTTCTTGCTGGATATTAGAAAATTATTTGGTTCTTATAGACTAGATGATATAGCATTTCTATGATATGAGTGAAGAATGTGGAACTTTATACCATAGAGATGCAGTCACTCATTTGCATATACTTGTTAGTTTTGTATCCGTATTATGTACATGCTATTGAAATTTGGCATCAGTATTATATATGCCTGAGATGAGTATATTGGGCGAGAATGAACAAAGTAAGCAACACAGATGGTATGACTTAAACTCTCTTATGATGATATTTGGCGCTCAAGCTGTATTTCTTCCCTCAATTTGGTGCTCTTTATAATTTCTTAGTTGCTTGTTTAGTGTTGCTATGGCTTCTTTGGCTATATTCGTAACCAAATTTCGGTCGCAAGAATGCTTAAGAATGATAAATTCTCTAAATGCATTCTGAAGTTGCAGGGGACTCAATTGTGCACAGATCTGAATAACTGAAGTTGTTTTAATGCATTTCAATCTGCATTTAATTGTCTATGTAATGTAATCTCATTCTTTTCTTGTGTGTGCATGATGGTGAACTTCTTTGCATCTTCCAAAATAATTCAATCTCTGTTGCACTTGTGTTCTAATTATTTGATTCAGTTATTCTTCTATGGTCGCAAATTTCTACAGTTTTGTTATCAGAATTCTATTTTCTTTATTTACATATTTGTAATCAACACATAAAAAATGAGTGCATCTCTGATGATTCCATCCTTTCGTTTTTTGATATCTACGATTGTTGAGAAATGCAGGATCATTACCGATGGGCAGCTGAGCATGCGTCTCTTATGAAGGAAGCTTATTGCGACAAAGGGAAGAATTATCTTTAAGACATGGTGTGCAAAGTGAGTAAGAAGAAACCGATTGATGTGATACCATGGCTATCTCCTGATGTTCGGCGACAGTTACAACATCACAAGCAGACATCAATAGGGTTTTTGAAGAGATAGAGGCAATCCAGGCTAAACAAAGTCACTGGGCCTAAAGCTGGGACTCGTCATATTCAGGGATCAGTTTCAGCTTCTGCAATTGTAAAGAAGATGGTATGCATTTGCTTATTCAGGTTGTGTTTTAATAATGTCAAGCCATTTACAACATTTAGTTGCTTACATAGTTTGGAATTTACTCACATAACGGAAAGCAGGAGAGATAGTCACCGCTGCAAAGTTGTTTTCTAGAACACATACGAAGGCCAAAGATAAAACTTTTGCATATGATCGAGCAAAGACTGTGTGGGTATGTATCAAACCATTGAACTATCAACCTCCTTGTGGTAGCCTTTTTTATGTTTATCAGTCGCTAAACATATCCACATTAAAGTCATTAACCAAGTTCTCTCTAATACAATCTGCATTTAATTAAGTCATTAATGAATAGCATGTATCATATGATATTTTAACAGAGGCTCTACTCTTCTCGTTGTGTACATCGTTATGTTAATATGAGTTTGTGGTGTTCAGAAATAAAAAAAAGGAGTCGTTGTGTAATTTGTTCCTTGACCAATCTGCTTGTGTGAGATGATGAAATGAGATGATTCTTGAATGTTGCTTGATGCTATATATAGTTTGTATCAGTTTTCCAGAATCACCATAGTTAGGAGCTTACATAAACTATGAAGGTTCAATGAATTGTCTAGGTTGGAATCCAACTTTCAAAAATCCCAAATATACTTAGCTGGGGCCACTGCAGTTACAGAAAATGAACTGTTGAAAATGGCTGCTTTTGAAAAGGGTCTGCCATCTATAATATATCTTATGAACCCTCTAAAACCTTGAAGACTAAACACCAATGACTGCTTTGCCTTATCAAACGGAATTAGTGTAAGGATTAGGAGTTGGGGTGGTAATTAAGAAACTAAATCATGCTGAAAAAGTGCAGTTGATTGATAGTGTGCCACTTAGCTTACATATATACTGGAGTTCGGTATTTGTGCTTCCCAAACGAGTTATTAGAATGGTGGAGAGTAAGTGTAGAGAATGGGGAAGAAAAAATTTATCCCAGTGGCTTGGGAAGACCTTCGTAGGCCTAAAAGACAAGGGGCTTGAAATAAAGACCCGTGCATATTGGAACAAAGCTCTTCTTGGCTAGCACCTTTGCTTTGCAATGGAAAATCAAACTGTTTATGGGTAAAGTGGATATATGAGGCATACATTAGGGATTTTGGAGACTTGGTGTTATAAACTTTGTGCATAAACCAGATTCAAATTGGTACTTTAGGAGGCTGATGGGTTTGACCATTTGAGGAAGCACTAACATAATGACACGATGCTGGTCAGAAGGGAACCTGAATAGCTTGGTTTTCAATGCTGCTCCTCTCAGCAGCTTCTCAGTGCTTTGACATTTGTAGCAAAACAACAAGATTAGAGAAAAGAGTAGGACTCTGGGCTCTCATTGCAGCAGTATCAGTAAACATATTATGAAAGAAATGCGAAGACCTTTAGGGATGAGCAGAAGACAGCGATGCAGCTAACAGTACCCATCAGACTCACCTTGTAAATAGGAAGAAGACTTCTAGGCATTAGGTAGATAGGCTTTAGCTAATTTCATCTTATACCCTTTAGTTAAGCAGTCAGTAGCTCACAATCCCATTACAAAAAAAAGGCTTTAGCTAATTGTTATGCTCAGGTATGTAACCAGCATACATAAACTATCAAGAACTATTTTTTTGAAGGTAATAGATACATTTTTCGAAATCACCACAGCCAATGGCTTACACTACGATTACAGGCAGTTAGTAGCTTAGACTCCCATCACAGCCTGTTTATCATGCTTGATGTGTAGTTTAATGAAATAATTTTTGCAACTTTTGTATTTTGGAAATAATTTTCAAGAGAAATATCAATCCTTGAAAATGGAAAAACAAGTTCCCCCACCACAAGAGGATGATAGCCTTTTCCTAGAAGCGGTTAGCGGATGGAGTGAGAAAGGCATCATTTAGGGGTTGGGCAATAGTGTTGCTCTTTTCTACGAGAAGCCAGTAAGTCACACCACTTCGAAGAAGTCTTCTTACACTCCCTCTATCATCTCACAGCTTTAAACTGAATTAGATTCAACGAAGACCGAACTTAACTCCACAAAGAATGAACAACAACAACAATGTATTTCAATGGAAGAGCAACGGCAAAGGATGGAGGAGCAGCAAAGACAGCTCGAACAGCAACAAAGAAAGATGGAAGAGCAGAAACATAGGATGGAGGAGCAACAATGAATGCTATAGGCACAATGTAAGATGATGGATGATTAAAAACAAGCCTTGCTAGGTATGCAATCCCAAATAGCACACATGTCCAGCGTGCTTGGTCATCCATCAGATCTCCATGATTCAGAAAAGTAGACTACTTGAAAAATATATCCACAGACATACCTTATGATTTTAGGTGCTTTGGATCTGTACTATAGATATATCTTCACTTTTGTGGATCCTAATTATTTAACTTAAGGATCCATATAGATTTGTATTTTGGAGTATTACATACTTACAATCTTGATCTTTTGTGTGGGCTTGTAAATTTAGCAAATAGCTCTACCTTTTGAAATTGACATTATTGTAGAAGCTCCTATATATGTTATGTATTCTACTTGCAAATCGCTAAGTCGTGTTTTCTTATGGTTTTATTGGAAGAGGTGTTGTCCAGAATCAATTTGGCACCAATACGGAAACAGGGAGACTAGCTCAAAACCCAAAATTTGACAGCAATAAGCCTATTATAATTGTTGTCCAGAACTTGTTTCGTTTCAAGATTTTGAAACTAAACAGCCTAATCTGTAATGACTTTATTTGGTTTCCAAATATTAGAAACCAATCATTGCATTTGGTTGCTGATAAACTGAATAGATTCGGTTTCCAAATATTGGAAACCGAACAATAGCTCTGTTCGGTTTCCAAATATTAGAAACCGATGGCTACATTTGGTTTCCAAATATTGGAAACTAACAGCTTTGTTCGGTTTCCAAATATTAGAAATTTGGAAACTGATAGCTTTGTTCGGTTTCCAAATATTGTAAACTGATCGGTACATTCGGTTTCCAAATATTAGAAACCATTGGCTAGATTCGGTTTCCAAATATTAGAAACCGATGCGCAAATGGTTTCAAATGTCGGTTTCTAATTTAGAAATCGAATCAAATTCAACTTCAGAATTGGTTTGCAACCATGCTTGCGAAAAAGGACAGCTTTTAGTTTCAAATCGGTTTCTAATTGCATTTGGAAATCGATTTTGTCTTTTTGAAACAGAATATTTCGGTTTGTAAACATGTGTTTTTAGGAAAAGGTAAATAATTATCATTAACGATCCCAAAAGAGAAAGGGAGGCACAGGCTACTGAGTTAAAGAAGAGCATAAAAGTCCCAAGCTCATACACACGACACGTATTGGATACTACGAACTATCATATCACAAGTTCTGTGTTGAGTCGCAAACTTCCTCTAGTTTTGCTCCCGCTAGATCTCATACACAGCACATGCAAATAAGGACCTTCTCCATTTACTGGTTTGCGAGGAGCCAAAGTGATGAGAGGTATGCCACTTAAGCTCGTAGGTAAACGTCCAAACCCTTCTGGGTTGGCATGACCAATCCAAAATTCGAATCTGAACTTCAGCTAAGAACGGGCACTGGAAAAGTAGGTGGTTGCAGGTACCAGCATCATCCATGAGGTAGAAGACACATGCGGATGGCGCTGGGATTCCTCTCTGTCTTAGCAAAACACAAGTAGCTAGGCAACCTTTAGCTGCAACCTAGAGTATGAATTTGTAGCGCCCCCAAGCCCATGACTTCCAAATTGCTCACCATCAAAACGTCTTCGGTTGTGGAGTACAAAAGATAGAGTAGCCCAACTGGGTACATACGTGCAGCGTATTAGCCAGTCTTGACACCTTAGTGCACCACCAGTCTTAATAACCAATTCATCCATAAGGGCTAATATCATCCTCCATCCCCAAGCATCACCATGGGGTATTACCCAAAATATATTAGCATTACAAAGCATGTAGGCATTTGCCCATTTGGCAAAGATTGTTTCAGAGCTGGCTAATTTCCAGATCCACTTCGTACAAAGGGCTTTGTTCCAAGCCAAAATCTCTTCGATACCCAACCCCTCATTTTGAAGAGGTTGACAAACTTTACTCCGAGCTACACGCACCATCTTCTTAGCATCATAATTCCCAGACCATAAAAATCTACTACAAATAGTTTCAATGACCTAAATGGTGCGTTTTGGAAGTAGGAAGATAGAAGACCAGAAAGTGATGATACCACTAAATGCAGATTGTATCAATGCTCTCCTACCTGCATATGAGAGTTTTTTTGCTGCCCATGGACACAGTCTTTGCTTGAGTTTATCAATTAGTGCCTGGGAAAGGTGGTGTGTTAGTGACTTAGTAGACAAGGGGAGTCCCAGGTGCCTGAAGGGAAAAGCTCCCTGGTTGAATCTCATTTTATCAATAATATCTTTTTAGACTGTGGGCTCAACTCCCCCAAAAAATACCTCAGATTTCTCATTACTAACTGCTAACCTAGACATGCTTCCAAACATAAGAAAGCACTCCCACAGAGTAAGGGCAGAGAGCAGCTCACCTCCTGCAAATAGTAGAAGGTCGTCTGTGAATACAAGATGGTAGAGCTGGATCCAGCTGCACTTAGAATGATGATGGAATAGTTCTATTCTTGTCACCATCCCCAAGCCTTTGGAAAGAACTTCCATGCACAGGACGAACAAATAAGGTGATAAGGGATCCCTTTGCTTGAGGCCCCTTGCACCAGCTAAGTACCCACTACGCACACCATTTACATTGACAGAGAAGGAGGGAGTTGACACACATGCCATTATAATGGTTACAAACTGTTCAGGGAACCCAGTGCCAACAACATAGCTTTTACGAAGCTCCAGTTTACAGTATCATAAGCTTTGCAAATGTCAATCTTCATCAGCACTCTACAGGAAATATGCCTCCTTTCATAATACTTGACCAATTGATGAGCCAACATGATGTTGGCAATTAGCCTGCCTCTGATAAATGCACTTTGGCTAGGATGGATGATATCAGGTAATACTTCTTGGACTTGATTAGCTAGCAGCTTAGTTATAATCTTATAAATCACATTGCATAATGCTATGGGCCGAAACTCACTAACTTTGGATGGATTTGCCTTTTTAAGAATTAGAGTAATGAGAGTGCTGTTAATCTGGAGGAGAAGTTTGCCATTATCAAGAAAGGGCATGACTGCTTCACATACCTCCTCCCCAATTACTCCCCCGGCATCCTTGTAAAACCCAGCCGTGTATCCATCAAGCCCCGGTGCTTTGTTATGATCCATGGAGAACAGCACATGCTTAATTTCCTCAGAAGAGAAAGGAGCAGAGAGAACTTCTCTATGATGATTAGATAGAAGAAGTCCATTTAACACCCGTTCCTTGTCAAGTGGTTGCACGGGGTGCACTATGCCCATCAGGGATTCATAGAAGTCACTGAATGTGTGTGTGATAATCTCAGGGGTTTCACACAGTTGATCATATCGATTATATACTTTATGGATAAATTGTTGTCTAGACTTATGCTTAATGATAGCATGGTAATACCTTGAATTCTCATCACTATGTTGCAAGTGGTGCTCCTTGGCCTGCTGTTTAAGGATACTTTCCTCAATTTCCTCAATTTTCCTAAACTTGGTATACTCCAAAATTGTCTGCGGCTTACAAATTTGGAGATCTTCAGATGTGGGGCTTCGTTGGAGGGAGTCTTAAATGCTAATAAGCTGGGAAAAAAGGTTCTGAACCTTCTCACTAACCCCACAAAAGTAGGCCCCGTGGAGCTGCTTGAGCTATTTCTTCAATCATTTTAGCTTCATGACAACTCTGAACATTGCACAGCCTTGAACCTCCATACCCCAGCAGTCAACAATTGTGCTGAGAAAAGATGGATGAGTACTCCAGATAATAAGAAATTTAAACAGTTTCTTAATTCTAGCACAAAAGTCCTTGATCTCAACCCAAATAAGACTATAGTCAGAGACACCGGGTGCTTTGAACTCCACAATGATGGCCCACGGGCTGAATATAGCATTGCCATTGCGTAAGACCCTATCGAGCTTGGACCAAACTCGCTTGTCGTCTTACTATTTATTACTCCAAGTAAAGAAGTGACCTGTAGCGGGTGCATCACTAAGCCTTGTAGACTTGCAACAATCTATAAATGCATCAATCTCGACTTGATCAAAGTGGACTCTAGAAACTCTTTCATTTTGGCTTATGACAACATTAAAGTCACCAATGAGAATCCAAGGGCAGGAGGTACTATAACTCCATTGTAAGAGATCCTCCCATAAAGCCTGCCGCTGTCTAGCTTGGTTATGGCAATAGATAAAGGATATAGCACCATGGAAGCTAGTAGTCCCATTCTTGACATCACAATGAATCAACTGGCTACTGCAATCAGCCACCTTTACTGACAAATTAGGAAGCCAGAAGACCCATATGCGCCCATTATAATGGGCATTGTAATTGTTCACAAAGTTGTACTGAGGGAGAGTTGATAAGCAATCTTCTGAGCATTGTGTAATTTCACCCTTGTTTCGACCAACGCGAAGATGGCAAGGCGGTATTTATTAATTTCCTTCTTAACGTCTCCCTGCTTAAGAGGGTCATTAATCCCTCTAACATTCCATCTAAGCATAATCATAGGTTAGGCGTTCTCTCTCAAAACCTCCCCATACTGTTGGCTTTGTCATGTTTGCTCATAGTAGTCCTAAGTGGAGACTCTATGCGCCTAGCACTTTCATGAATGCCAGGGTTGACAACAGTGCCCTCACTACCTGAAAAAGCAATCGTTCTCCTGGCCGACTTCTTCTTGGATGGTGGGGACGCAATGGAAGCAATACCTTGGACCTACTGCTCCTTGCTGGACATTAGGGACATGGGAATCCTACTCAGTATGTTCCTGTTAAGCTTCATTTTAACCTGTAATATTTATCTGAGTTACAGGCACTCGATTGCTCAGTTGAGTACCCTTCAGTACTCAAAGTGCTTTCACATTGGTTGCAGTACACCCAGTATATTCATGCCCAAGTCGCTTGCACTTAGTACAGAAATATGACACCCAATCATAGTACATTTGTTGAGCTAGAAGGTTACCAAATGGATCTTGCACAGAAATAAGCTCAGGTAATTTAGTTGAAACATCGACCTCAATCAGCATTCTAGCATACGCAATCCTCTCCTTAAAAGCAGTACATTTGTCAGTAAACAAAGGCTGTCCAATAGCGCTAGCCACCTTGCTTAAACCGTTGATAGACCAGAAGGATATATCAAGATTGGGAAATGTCACCCAGACTGGCACTTTGCACAATACGCCCTGATCAAATCCTAACCCCGAGGTCCATGGTTTTAGGATCAATGAATTATTAGCAACCTGCCAAGGCCCCCCTAAGGATGATCTCTATATCCTTTTTGCTGCTAAATCGAAAAATATACCAGCCTGAGGGATGACACAACAATTAGGGTCGAGGGACAAACCCCTAATGTTTATCGATAAACCTTTGAATACTAGCAAGTTTAGGCATAGGCCCGACAATATACCCAACCAGTGTTGTTTCTCAAAATGCAATTTCCTCAGCAATGTCCTCATGAGTAATTGCAACAATTGGGGTATCATTGACCATTTGTGGAGCAATATAACTCAGCCAGAGACCCTCAGTCAGGTCTCGGTTACCTTTGAATAGTGAACGAAAGGATTTAGGGTTATTGACAATTGTGGGATTGGCATTACAATCCAACCCTGGCCCAGCAAGCTCTAGCATGTTAGGCGCATCCAATTGTTCCTCAATCATAGCTCCCTCACCACCCATTTGATCAGCCCAGCTTAGCCTCCTAGACACAGCCCCTTGCTCTGTTGGAATAGTTGAGTGTGAAGGCACTTTCTCCAGCGATACCCCTTCATTCGCAAGCAGAGTAGCCCCTGCGCCATGGGCAAATTCTCTGTGCTCGTCGCCGCTTTCTTCTTCATCTGCCGCCCACGCTTCTTCGGCTGCATCGAGGCACCTATGGGAATTGATTAGAGATGAAGGCCCTGTTCGGAAAAATTAACGGTTCAAGTAGCGGATAGCGGTTCAGGTAGCGGACAACGGTTTAGGCAGCGGATAACGTTTCTAATTTAGCTATTAGCGGATAGCTGTTTAGATGAGCAGTTGAAATAAATGTGTTTGGTAAATTTAGAAGTTGGGTTAGCTGATTAATGTAAATTGACATAAAAGGATATAGATAATTTCCAAATATAAAATTTTGTAAGGATATTTTTTGGCAAAAAAAATATGAAACGTTACTTTTAAATGCCAAACGTTAATACTATTAGCTTTTTAGAAATGCTGGTTAAAATACTAAATGCTACTAATGCTGGTCAAAACACTATGTTACCAAATACTAAAAATTACTTGATGAGTGTATTGACTTAGTCAAAATGCTAAACGCTACTCAAAACACTATTACCGAACACACCCCAAGTCGTCCGCCGAGAGGAGTCGCCTCTCATGGTGCACAGTAAGGGTTTCGATATCACGGCAAACACGTGTTTTGTTGTAGTGGAATTACAATACTTTTTTTTTTTTTACTGAATTATTTATAACACTTTTTTCTATCATATTTATTATAATTACTAGCATTAGTAATATTATTAAAAAAATTTACAATCCAACTCGATCTAATTAACCCCAACTCTATTATTATAATTACGATGCTCTAATCTACGTAGTTGATTTTTGAATTTAGTTACTGGCTAACAATTGTAAAATTAGGGATTTAGAAAACATACCAAGAAATTAATTTTAGCAATTATTTCAATTTTCAAAGATTTAAGGAAAGAAAAATTCAATGTCACTTGATCAGTGAAAAACCGACTTACTTGAACTAGCTGAAGCCAAACTGTAAATCAAAATTTTTTCTCAGTAAGCATAAGTATTTTGTTTGGTTACTTTTTATATGATTTTTGCACACGCACAGTGGGAGTTGAAGCAAATAGTACCCCCAGATTTT
>NCQT01114813.1:0-15210 GCA_002740465.1 Stenocereus thurberi
TATAAGGAAATAACATAATTTGGATACAATGAGTCATTTCAACTAATGCACCAAGCACCCAACATAATATGCTTGCATGATTGGATTGACTTGCTAGGGTAGTGTTTGGTTGGGGAAAAAATGACTTCTCGAAAAATTATTTTATAAGGAATATCTTTTTTCAAGTAAATTGGATTTTGATGCCACATTTTCATTATTCATTGCAAGATAATTCATTTTCTATGGCGAAAAAAGGAAATGTCAACTGAATTATTTAAGTGAGAAAAAATGTTAACTGAATTATCGTAGTTGAGATAGATGTTGATCAAATGAAGTAATGTTGAGTCTAAAATTCAGATTTGAGCTTCTTTTAATATTCTATACCAAATAATCATGTTTTGATCTAAATCGTTGAGGTTTTTTTACTAGTGGAAAATGTACATTGGATTGTCAAAGTAGTGAAAAATGTTTGATTGAATTATTATGATTGTGATAAATGTTGACCAAATGAAGGGTACGTTGAGCTCAAAATCTAGATTTGAGTTTATTTTAATCTTTTCTATTGATACTCAAATTTCTATCCAAGCTATTGAAATTGCTTTACTGGTGAAAAATGTCAATTGAATTGTTTCAATGGTGAAAATGTCAGCTAAATTGTTGGGCGATGATAAATGTTAACCAATTGAATAACTATTGAGCTTAGTTTAGTCTTGCCTATTGTCAAGTTTCACTCCAAACAATTGAAATCGGATTTTACACCTAAATTGCCACTAGCAATATCGTCAAAGTTGAAAGAGAAAAATTAAACTTCCTTCATATCAAAATGGAAATCTTTTCCTTCATTAGGGTGAAACTAATTTTATTTGCAAAATAATTTTCCGTTCTTTACTATACCAAACAACAAAATATTGAAAAATAATTTTTGGGAATATCGCTTTCCCCTGACCACATATTACCCTAAAGTCATAATTCTTTCAAAAGATATCGCTTTTTCTGGAGTAAAAGATGCATTTTTATTTTCATTAAATCACTTAAGTACATCAATCCTTGACAACTCAACAAAGGTACGAGGAAATTACATAACTAATGATTAACAAGAGGAACATATGATCATTTGCAGATGTCAAAATTCCTCGCATGTGCTAGAATTTCACCCAACACTATACCAATCTCTAGCCCTTTAGCTTTGGTTGCTTTCAAAGAGCTCATAACTTTCAAGTTATCTCCTTGAATCCACACCCTTATCCATCCCTTAGTCATTGCTCCCTTCATAGCATGAAGAATCATTCTGACCTCTGCTACTTCTATTGGGGTCGCCACCTCATCCCATCCATTTGCCGCCTTTACTAGTATATTCTGTTAGAAAAAATAGGTGTAAATCAATGGCGGGGGCATGAGAAGCAAAGCTGTGCTATGGGAGTACCATTGTCTTGAAAGTGATTTCGGCTTGACTTCGGTGCAAATCAAAATAGTTGTTTGCTCCCCAAGATTTACACAGCTAGCTTGCTGAATGCGCACTCGCAGCTAGAAGCTTAGACTACACAAAACTGCACTTGCCCAGAGCAGGGTGGAAAACAGTAGGAAGGAGAAAAAGAGAAGAGAAGAGAGGAGATACTTGGTGTGTTTTGAAGGTGCAGGAAATGAGGCTATTTATACTAGAAGTTGAGGAGCTACTGGTGAGGAAAAGAAGGAATTTGTGTGGTGCAAAGTATTTTCTTGGCTACAAAACAGGAAAATCACTTAATTCATATGGTGCAGAGCATATTCTTGGCTACAAATCAGGAACATCACTCTTTCTATTAAAACCAGGTCAACTAACCGTTAATGAGAAAAATCTACAGCCAACAGACCAAAAATTTTAAAAGAAATTTTTTCTAAAAAATTAGCAAATGAGGCTCGAGGTCCACAGCCAAGGCTGAGTCGCAACAGGCAAGCCCGTACCGGACCGAGCAGGTGGGCGGTGCACGCGTGTGTGGTGTTTACCCACACTCCACACCCCCACCAAAACCAAGCCCAATGTTTATTTTTAATAAGCCCAAAGTAGAATGGTAAACATACCACTCTAACTCCCAGAACTATCAATGTGGAACAAAAGGAGATGGAAAAATAAAGGAGCTAGAGTATGTCATTTACACACAACAATCCCCTACTAATGGCATAGGGATTTGCGAAGAGAAGATCTGGGCAAAGGAAGGATTAGACACTTAAGCATCAATATCTTTCGATTGACTTGATACGTAGTGAAGTAGGGCGACAACTGTATCTATCGAGTGAATGAATCTTGAACTTGATAAACCCACTTGATAGACCCTGATTGAGACCCACACAACACGCATCACCCCTTATGGTCACTGTGTATTCCGCAATACACTTGTGCGTTTTAAGGCCATGTGCACACCTCAGGTCTCACAAGTGCTTTAGAGACACAACCTCGAGCCTCTCATAGAAGGTGGCCACACCTTCACGCTTACGTAGGTAATTTCATTATGTCTATCTCAACATAAACTACGATAATCATGGTATGGAATTATTAAGAGCAAGACTTTGCTCAACCTTACACATATTAATTGGTGAATCCATCAACTGCGTCTCAGTAGCACCACCTCAACGGGCTATGGATCCATTAAGAGAATAAGAGCTCAACCTCTTAGAAGCACTACTATACGCCATAGGGATGAAGATGTAGTGCATATTGAGACCAATATGGCTTCATTTGGCCATAAGTAGGTATCCACCATATTATCTCAATCCATGGGCTTTAGTCTCATCCCCCTCAAAGTCTTGAGAACTATTCGCCTGGACAAGCCCTTGGTCAGTAGATCTGCTTAATCTCTCTCGGATCTCATATATTCCAAGGAGATGACACCATGTTTTAGCATCTGTTTCATAATACTATGTCTAATGCAAATGTGTCTCGTCTTTCCGTGTACACGCTGTTATGTACCACTCCGATAGCTGCCTGCGAGTCACAATGAAGGGAAATAGTTGTAGGTTGCCTCCCCCAGAGTGGCATATCTGCTAATAGATTTTTCAGTCATTCTGCTTCTTGACCTGCCAACTCAAGAGCAATAAATTCAACTTTATGGTGGAGCGAGCTATACAAGTCTGCTTGGCAAACTTCCATGAAATAGCTCCTTCACCTACGGTAAATGTATAACGACTAGTAGAACTAACTTCATTATTATCAGAGACCCAGATTGCATCACAAAATCCTTCTAACACAGCAGAAAATTTACTAAAATGCAAACACCAGTCCATAGTACCTCTCAAGTACTTAAGCAAATGAAATAATGCATCCTAATATTCTTTACTAGGGTTATGAGTATAACCACCCAGTCAACCAATAGCATAAGCAATGTCAAGTTGAGTATAATTCATAAGGAACATTATACTCCCTACGATTTTAGTGTACTCACTTTGGGAGACACTAGGCCCTTTATTCTTTTTAAGATGTACGCTAGGGTCATAAGGAGTTCTCACTGGAGGCACTTCAAAACAGTTAAATTTCTTCAACACTTTCTTAATGTAATGAGATTGATACAAAGAAAAATCATCATTAGTCTTTCTAATCTTAATCCCTAGGATTATATCAGCTTCACCCATGTCCTTTATTTCATAATGAGAAGACAACAATTTTTTTTGTCTCATTAACAACATGTATATTAATGCCAAATATCAACATGTCATCTACATATAGACATATTATCACATTATTTGAACCTATTACCTTTGAATATATGCAGGAATCAGAGGTGTTCACAACAAAGTCATTTTGTACTACTGTGCTATTTTTATACCACTGTTTAGGAGCTTGCTTAAGGTCGTAAAGAGATTTCCTAAGTTTGTATACTTTATTCTTTGTTCAGCAATTGCACAACCCTCAGGTTGAATCATATAAATCTCTTCCTCTAGGTCACCATTAAGGAATATTGTTTTCACATCCATCTAATGCACAACAAGACCATGGTGGCAGCTACAGTGACTAAAGTTCTAATGGTAGCCATCTTAGTCATAGGAGAATA
The DNA here is from genome assembly GCA_002740465.1 of Stenocereus thurberi. Taxonomy (NCBI): domain Eukaryota; kingdom Viridiplantae; phylum Streptophyta; class Magnoliopsida; order Caryophyllales; family Cactaceae; genus Stenocereus; species Stenocereus thurberi. Next base: position 4,002 of record NCQT01114813.1, read on the forward strand.
TGTGCTGAAATAGTCAAGCCCCTTTTTTTGGTTAAATCCCCTTATCGCCAATCTGGCTTTATATTTGTCAATAGAACTATCAGGTCTTAACTTCTTCTTGAAGTTATTACTAATGGGTTTACAACCTTTAGGCTGTTCAACCAACTCCAAGTTTGATTAGATACTAGGGAATCTAATTCACTTTTAATGGTTTCTTTCCAGAAACCAACATCTATTGATCTTATAGCCTCTTCATACGTTCTTGGATCTTCTTCGATGAAGAAAGCAGATACTATTTCATCATACAAGAAATTAACATTAAAGTCTTCAATGAAAAAATTAGTGAGGAAGTCAGGATCGAAACTAATCTCAACTCTAGATCTCTTACTCCTCCTAGGTTCATCAACTAAGATTCGAACACCAGAACTAGAGGCAAACAAAGGCACATTATCATACACAGGTATGGTTTCATGCATAGTAGTAGAATCATTCTTTTTCAAAGGAAATACATACTCAAAAAATTCTGCATCCCTAGACTCATTGATAGAGAAGTCATTTAATGATATGAATCTATATGCAACACTATTTTGGGCATAACCAATAAACATAGAATTGAAGGTTTTAGGACCTATGTTGTCCCATTTGAAATTAGGTAGAAGAACTTTAGCCAAACACCCCCACACCCTTAAGAAACTCAAATTAGGAGCGTAGCCTTTTCACAATTCATAAGGTGTTTGGTCTAACTTCTTATAGGGTACTCTATTAAGGATATAACAAGCAAATAAAACAGCCTCCCCCTACATATTGTCAGGAAGTCCCGAACTCAAAAGTATGACATTCATCATTTGTTTAAGAGTTCTATTTTTATGTTCGGCTGTCCCATTTTTTTGGGGAGTGCGGGGTGCACTAACCTTATGCGTTGTGCTATTTTTCTCACAAAAGGCTGTCAGGGAGTTAGTCTCATATTCTCCACCTCTAGCGATTTTAAGTCTCTTAATCTTTTGGTCCAGTTGGTTTTCTACCTCTGCTTTATATTTCAAAAATATTTCCTCAGTCTTATTTTTGGATCTATGGAGGTAAACTTTGGTATATCTAGAGTAGTCATCTACAAAGTTGATGTAATACCTTTTTCCTCCCTTATTGGCTGTGTTTTTGAAGTTAGCTAAGTTTGAATATGCTAGTTCTAGTAATGTTGTTTGCCAGTTAATGATCGACTTAAAGGGCTTTTTGGCATATTTTGCTTCTATGCACGCAAAGCATTTGGTGAAATTTTCAACATTCACAACAGATATAAGTTTTGTATTTTTGACTCATTTAATGGACGCAAAATTAATATGGCCTAGCCTACCTTGCCACAAATCAACAAACTCAGTAACATGAGCAGAAGTTGAAGCATTCTCATTCATAGTCTCACAAGCAAGATTAAGTACAAACAAGCTTCAATTCAGGNNNCCCTTCCCAATAAAGATCCCATTATAAGAGATAACAACTTTGTCATTTCCAAGAACAGTTTTCAATCCAGCCTTATTGAGAAGTATACTAGAAACTAAGTTTCTACAAAAGAAGGGAAGGCACATACAGCACGTTGCTTAAGGACAGTAATTAGCCAGAAGTAAATTTGAGAAGAATCTTTCCTTTATCCATAACTCTAGCTGTCACAGAGTTTTCCAAATAGATGCATTCACCATCTGTCATGTCTTTGAAGTCCTGCATAAGCTCTTTGTTGGCGCAGAAGTGCCTTAAAGCTTTAGAATCGTAGATCCATTCAGTATTTTTTGTGACAAGGTTTGCCCCTTCGACCGCTGCACAAATGATTTCTACGTTTTTAGCAAGGTTGGCCTGGGTTACAGGTTTTCGGTTCAGCTACGACTGCCCTTTGCGGAGTGGACACTGGTATGCTTTATGTCCCGGCTTGCAGCAGACATAGCACAGCCTCTTTTACTTCTGGATCTTATTACCGAACTTGTTCTGCTGCTTAGCATAGTTCGACTTATGGTTCTTCTTACTTTTGCCTTTAAACCTGTCTCTATTTGTAGGCACAGCAGATTCAACTAGGTTAACTTTAGAACAATTTAAAGAGAGAGAGTCCATCTTATCTTTCAGGCGATTAGCTTCTTCAGCTCTCATGTGGCTATTAGTTCCTGTAGAGTGAGATCTTTCTTCTTATGTTTCAGCTGGTTCCTATAGTCATTCCAGGATGGTGAAAATTTCTCGATCGGCACATTGGCTTGCAGAACCTTGCACATCTTCATGTTCTCAATCAAAACTTCTGCACACAGGTTCTCATAAACATGAACCTGTTCTATGATTGGCTTGTCATAAGTAATCTGAAAACGCAGCCATTCACCGACCACATATTTCTTCCTTCCAGCATCGCTAGCTACATACTTGATCTCCAATTTCTCCTAAATAATCTCGATAGATTTGAAGGTAACAAACAAATCAAACAAGGGGCTAGTCATATAATTGTAATAAATGCCCCCTGACCGTTTTGGTATCTTTCTCGAATTTTTTCCAAGTAGTCTCATCAGCAATCTTGCTTTTATCTTTGATTGATCCATTAGGGAAGTAGTAGAGGTTTTAGATGCATTATTCTCTTCAACTAGGTCAGAGAACAACATATAATCCACTTCTAACTGTCCAAAGAAAATCAGAAGCTTTTAGGACCAACATTTCTAGTTGGTTCCATCCAAAGGTTTGGGTTTTGAGAGATTTGGGAGAGCTTTGCTAATAGAGGGAGCCATTGATTTGCGTATGATAGAGAAATCACTTTCAAATTGTCATAAAGAATAAGTGTAAATCAATGGCAGGGGAATGGGAACCGGAGTTATGCCGTAAGAGTACCATTGCCTTAAAAGCGATTTTGACTCAACCTCGGTGCAAATCGAAAATAACCGTTCACGCCCCAAGGTTTACATAGCTAACTTGCTGAACACATGTGCTCGCGGCCAGAAGCTTGGAATACACAAAGCCCCACTTGTTAGGAACAAAGAGGAGAACAGTTCGAAGGAGAGTAAGAGAAAATAAGAGAGGATATACTTGGTGTGGTTTAAAGTTGCAGGGAAGGAGACTATTTATACTAGAAGTGGAGTTGCTGCTGGTGAGGAAAAGAAAGAACTTGTACTATACAGAGTACTTTCTTAGCTGTAAAATAGGATGATCACTGAACTTACATGGTGCAGAGTCTATGCCTGGCTACAAATCAGGAACATTACTTTTTTTGCTAAAAGCTAGGTCAACTTACCGTTAATGAGAAAAATCTGCAGCTAATGGACCAAAAATGTTCAAAAAAAAATTCTCTGAAACATTAGCATATGAGGCCCGAGGCCCATACCGCACTGCAAATGGCCCAAACTGAGCGGGCAACACACTTATACATTTGTGGTGTTTACCCATACCCCCACACCCCCATCAAAACCAAGCCCAATGTTTATTCAATAGGCCTAAAGTAGGAAGGTAAACATAAACCCCACTCTAATTCTCAAACTATCAATGTGGGACAAAAGGAGACGGGAAAACGAAGGAGCTAGAGTATGCCATTTACATACAACATATTCCTTTGGTTGTTTCTAGCCACCCACTGCCACACCGTCCTATCACACAACACGCCTGATCAATATGTAATTTGACCGATCATATCAATAAGTGGTGGTCTTAGCTTGCGAGTTCCCCCCATTTTGTATGCACGATCTCATGTTGAGTGATCTTGGCTTTGAACTCAGAAAAATCAGTTTCATCTCTAGTCACTTAGATATGCTAAATATGATACATTTTCTATTATCTTTCACTGACCAACATTATTGTCAACTAAAGTGGATATGTAAAGGAGAAGCTCACCTTGTATATAATGTTGTGTTTATTAAAGGATACAATGTCATTGAGAATTGACTAACCATTTGCAAAATTGTCTTCCTTTATGAACTATTTTCCTTTAAAATAAGAAGTGATCAAAATAGTATCACTAGTCGATCTTTTAGAAGACTAGAAAATTCTCAATTCAAAAGATAAGTAGCAAACATTCGGACAATAATTTAGAGCCTATAACTTCATGAATTTGGGCCTGGAAGTCACAGAATTTTACTTCATGATTCATGAACTAGGTATGCATTGATGGGATAAAGAGCATTGGTAAAAAAGTATTTGCCATATTTAGTTTGTACTCCTAAGGGCATGCTCTTTTTTTGAGTAAATTGCGAGTGTGGAATGGGAAGAAATTGACTCAGGTGGGAATGAATCAAATACAGGGGGAATGAGTGATTTTTTTTTTTTTTTTTTTTGTGCAGGAGTGGGATGAAATAGAATGGAGTGGGAATAAATGGAATAAAGTATAATAGAGTGGAAATGAATGGAATATAGTGAGAGAAAGATGGATTTATTGATATCAAGGCATCGAAAAAGTGGGAGGAAATGAGAGGAAGTGGAAAGGAGTGAAAATGATTTGTGTTTATCTTTTAGAAATGAGAAAGAATTAAAATGAGCGAGAAGAAGTGGAAAGAAATAGAATGGCGGTAGGAGCTAAATTTTTTCATGAAAAGAACAAGCCCTAACAAGGTACATAGCTAACTTTTTTGTTTTGCATTAAAATAAAATAAAATAAAATAAACAAATTTAAGTTATGACAATTAATGCGTTGTTTTGGGGTTGAGGCATAAGTGTCAATACATCACAAGGGAACGAACGAAACAAGCGTGAAATCTATTGTAATGACATTGCAATGATAACAAGTTCAGAACAAAACATTGCTATCTTTAGAATTTGAATTGCTTTTTTTTGTGTTCTTTTTCTGATGACAATTAAGGTTCATATCTTGTATAAGGTATAGTTCAGAATTAAGTATGGTAATGAGAACAGTCATGAATTCATAATACATAATTATCCCATCCGTATGAGCGGAAAAGATGGTTTGCTCGAAATTTGATTTCATGTAATGAATTATTGGACTTTGTAATAGCTCAACCTTAAATTATATTTATTTATTTAATTACCTCATGTTAAAGATTTTCTCAAATTTGTTTAACGTATTTAATCATCCCGGTGGGGAAAAAATTTATTTGGGCTCTCACTTGGCAATTCGGGTTTTATTTATTTATTTAATTATTAACGAAAACTTTGGAAGAATTGATCGTAAGCCCTAACAAGTTTAATCTAAGTAATTTATTTTATTTTCCATAACATTATAAAAATTTAAATTTGAATATGCAAAATCGTTATCGTTACGAAGCATTTTATTCCCGAATCCAACTTTCTTCAACCCAATTTGAAGCCCAGCATGTTTGCTTTCTTAACCTACTAATTACCATGATTAAGCTTAACTATGGTTAGCCAAAAAGTCATTTTGAAGATAAAAATTCAGCGAAGTTGATTTGATCAGTCAAAAAACACAACCCAACCCAAAACCCATATTATCTCTCCTTTCTCTCTCTATCACACCAGCCCCCTCCCCTAGCTGCTATTTGGTGTTTTCAGCCAATTTTTGACCAGCCCTGGTTGCCTCTGACCCCCCGACATCCTAGTACCACTAGCCACCATCCTCCATCATCAAAGCCACTAACCATCACTTCCANNNNTACTTTTATCAAGCTTAAAGTGAGCAACCTTAATCTTGATCTTGTTGGTTTTGATTTTTATCTTAATTTTGATTCTCGTTTTGATGTTTTTGATTATTGATCATGATGTTTTGATAAGAAATAAGAGTTATTTTGATGTTGATCATGGTGGAGTTGAGTTGGGGGCATGTTAGGGTTACGGTTATTCATAATCATGCAAGCTTTAAGAGGGAAGTTTGTTTTTCTTGGATTCTTGTATTTGATTTAGTAGTTTTAATCTCTAATAATATTATGAGGATGTTCTTGTTAATCTTGGATGAAGTAGAAGTTGGCCAAAAGTTAGGGTTTATTGATTAGCAAGCATGTTATTAGTGTATATTTGATTGAAAAATGATCTTTGATGTACATGATGTTGAAGTGAAATTGAGTGTGATGGTTTTGTATGGTGATGGCAAGGACCGAAGCCTTGTTACATGACTTTAAGTGTGATTTTGGATGGAGAATTGTGTGAAAAAGAAGGAGAAAGCCTTGACAGTGTAGACTGAAAAATTTTAGAAAATATGGTAAATTTTGTGATTAAACTGATGATTATCAGCTAATTGAAAAGCTATAATTTTTAGTAGGTAGATAGTTGTACGTGTTAACTTTAAGATGCCGTTTGAGTCGCCTTAATCTAAGGTCTGTGGAAAAAGTTATGGTCGTTTTACCAGAGTGTGCAGGTTAGACCAAAACTGACATACTTGTATTCTAGTCCTATTTTGGGAATCCTATAGTGGGAATCGCATTTTGTGTTCACATTGAAAGTTTTTTAGGACTTCTTAAGCTTTCAATATTGGGTTTTGGGTCTCAATTAGAGATCAGAAGACTAGGTTACGAGTCATTCTTTCTAAGCCCTTGTTATGCTCTTACATTTCCTTTACTAAAATATTAGCTATAAGAAAATACATTCGCTAACTACATGTTTCTACAACGATATTTTTGTACAGAATCAGGGCCTAGTCTATCACTTCCTTCCCTTTTTGTGCATAATCGCATTTCAGTGAATTTCACCAAAAATACCAGGTACGTTCATTGCCTGTATCTGTAGAAATCATCACGTATTCATCAAAATTATAATGTTTTGGTAAGTACATCAATGAATCAATTTAATCCATGATTCATCAAATAATAAGTGGCCCCATCAGTTATCAGTTACAGGGCATTACCTTTCAGTTACTCGCACGGCTTCATGCGAGGTTCCCCGATCGACTTGGTAGGTGTACACCTATCATAGATCATAACAGTTAGTAGGGGTTCACTATCAGATAATAATTAGCAATGCAGTTTTATATTTATCTCATTCCCTGTGATTAATTTAAATGAATTACAATGCGGGCCCAACTAGTTTTTCTATGAACGTTTAACAATGCGGGAATGCATATACTGAGCTTCGTCTCACAGTTCGAAATATTTTCATATTTTGTTTTAGGAAAATGTTCAGTGAATCGCCCTCGGGTTGACAAGCCGACTAGAGAAGATAAGTGAGCGAGAAAATCAAAATGAAATAGTGGTATTTTAGTGCTGAAACGTTTTGAGCACTGTATTATGAAATATTTTTGATGTTCAGCTACATACTCAACAAGAGTTATTAAATTTTGATGTAAATCCTGAAATACTTAAATGGTTTTACGTTAGAACTACTTGTATATGGTTTGATGGCTTGTAATTTTGTGAATGCCTTTTGATGGAAATCATTGATTAGTGTTGCTAAAATTTATCATTTACAAGCAAAGCCTTGTCCTTTTGGACGGCTGTAACGTCTTGATCATTTGGGATATTACTTCTAATTGGTGAAACTATCGAAGAGAATGCAAAAAGCAAATTTTGTACATTTGGGGTGTTGTAGATTTGGTATCAGAGCCAGGTTTCGATTTTTCTGATGGGATACGGAGTATGGAGTTTATAGGAGGGCAAGAAGGGTTATTAGTAGGGAATATTGTATACTATTAGAGTCTTGTGATATGAGAAATACATATTGCTTATCTTCTATATGCCCTTCATTTGTATTTTCCTTACTAGATGGATCCCTACGCAGTCAACATGATGCCTGGTACATCCGTGACGACCCTCATTTCACTATTACATGCTAGTATTATAACTCATGCATAGGATCCTTTCTCTGAGTTTCATAACATCATGATCCGTGTACACAGATTGCTATGGTCCTTACTGACAGTTGATCCGTGGGTAGAATTCAGATTCCTTTATTATCATTTCATGATAACGGGGAACCTAGATTGGGACAGACCCAGGTTCCAGGTCCAAAAGGCTTGGGCTACCATCACTTCGAAGTTGTTGTTGAGGAAGGAGTTCGAGTATAGGGGGATTACTATGGATACTCTTCAACACGTTTTCCCATTACATCAGGCACATCCCCCGGCTGCACTACCAACACCAGCAAAGGGACCAAGTTCGCCGCCTATTTCGGGCACCCCATTGATGCCCGACATTCTTGAGGAGGCTCATGTGGTGGTGGATCTTCCTGATACACTAGAGATTGTGGTAGTTAGTTCTGAGGATGAGGCCATGGAGGGTTTTAAGGGGCATCTGGAGGAAGAAGATGATCCCAAGGAGGATCAGGACATTGATAAAGGAGTGGTAGGGCAACAGTGGGATCAGGAGATTGATGGGATGGTACTGGAGTAGCAAGTTGAGCAGGAGGCTGACGAGATAGAGTCAGGAGTGTTGGACAGTAGCTTCGACTTGGGTGAGGAGCCGAAGAATGAGTCTGACCCATATTACGATCCTTCTAGGGATCATTAGGTTGCTTCAGGATTGCACCTGGGTAGATTACATTTTGAGCCCTGTGGGTATATATGGTATGGTCGGATTGGATAGTTGTATTTTGTGTAGCATATGACATTGCTTATAGTTAGTCCAATGCTTTCCGACCGTGATGACATGGTTCGTTTTTCTTTTTGGTCATGTGACGGATCCAGTGTCTTAGGGCTAGTTAGTGTTTGGGGTTGAGGTAGGAGTCAAAGCTTACTTTGCCCAGTCAGTTGGACGTGATATGTTTTGCTAATTATGTATATAAACAGGTAATTATGTATGTAAGCAGACAGTTAAAAAAATGATATAATGAAGTTTTGGGTTTTGTTTTTAATGATATTTGAGCTATATTAAATGTATTTATTGGGCATGCTCATCTTACATGTTTGGATATTCTAGTGGTTGAATTGTTTCATTTAATGTATGATGAGAATGTCCGAATTAGTGCCCAACAATACAGAGGTTCATGTAGAGGAAATCTCGGATCATAGTCAGGGATCGGGTGAACAAGCCTCACATCATGTGCCACCAAATTTTGACCAAATGACACCAATTTCCCCTGCGTTAGCTAATAACATTGGAAACCCAAACTACTGGCCGACCTTAGTAGCTGAACTGATGAAGCGGATTCCCTAAGTACCTACTGAAACCCCTCCTAAAGAGGATAAATTAGCAGATAGGGTAGCACAATGCAACCCTAGAGTGTATGATGGAGCTTATGATCCAATAGTATTAGAGGAATGGGTAAGAGGGATGGAGAAAATTTTTACATTGGTAGAGGTGCCAAAAGAAAAAAAAGTAAACATTGGGACGTATTGTTTGACTGGTGAAGCTGATATTTGGTGAAACCCTGTTAAGGATAAGCTCATAGGGCCTGAATTCACCTGAAGTAAATTCTTGAGTGAGTTAAGGGCAAAATTTTACCCAATTTTGGTCCAAAGGCAAAAGGAGAAAAAGTTTATGGACCTGAAAATGAGTAGGAACATGACTGTGATGTAGTATACTAGTAAGTTCACAGAATTATTCAGGATTGTTCCTGAGTTTGTATCATCTGAAAGGTTGAAAATGAGAAGGTTTAAAGAGGGTTTGGCCTTTTATATTCGGAATCAGTTAGCTGGGCAGCCAATTTTGACTTACCAAGAGCTATATGGACGAGCTGCTGAAATGGAGCGAGTAAAGATAGAGTTGAGAGCCTTGAACACAATCAACTAAAAGATAAAGGGGTTTGAGCGAGAAACTCTGAGTGAGAGTGTGAACTAGAAGAAACCTTCTCCCGCTCCTCCCAAGAGTCGTCTGACAGGCTCGACAGAGCCCTATGCGACATGCGAAAGAATAAATCACACCATTCCTAAATGCCGAGTAGGAACTAATAAGTGCATGTGATGTGGAAGCCTGAACACTTTATTGCTGCATGCCCCTGAGGGATGAAAGCTGTAGACAAAGGTGCAGCAAAATCCTTGGCCCCATCTTACCGAGGGGCCCCACCACCAAGGCCTGCAGCAATAGGACGGGCGTATATAAAGAGCAAGAAAAAAGCTGCCACCTCCGGTACGATAGTCACTGGAACTCTTTTTTTAAATTCAAAGCCATTTTGTGTATTATTTGATTAGGGTGCTACTCATTCATTTATATCCACCCGATCTGCCATGCAATTGAATCTAGAGGATAGGTGGACAGAAACTAATTATAGGATCAAGCTATCCAACGATTCTGTGATTGAGGGTCATATCTTCTATAAACTTATTCCCATTACCATTGGTGGAACCACTTTCCCTGTGGATCTGATTCAATTTGATTTGTCTGATTTTGATATCATTTTGAAAATGAATTGGTTGCACACTTATGGAGCTAAGATTGACTGTGATGATCTTAAGGTTATTTTAAAGGATAGAAAAAGGGAGGGAAGTATGTTTCTATAGGTAGAGAAAAGAAGAATCTTGTCCCTTGATTTTTGCTACGAAAGCAAGTAAGCTGTTATGTCAAGGGCGTGTTNNACATTAGCATTCTACTATTGACACCCAAACAAAAGAACAGAAAACAGAATATATTCCTGTGGCTTGTGAGTTTGAAGATGTTTTTCCTAAGAAATTACCAGGACTACCCTTGTAGAGGGAAATTAATTTTGAAATTGAATTAATCCCAGGTGCCCGACCTATTTCCAAAACCCCATATCATATAACCCCAACTGAGCTTAAAGAATTGAAGATTCAGTTAGATGACCTGTTATAGAAGAGATTTACCAGGCTAAGTGTGTCCCCATAGAATGCTCCAGTGTTGTTCGTAAAGAAAAAGGATGGAACCTTAAGGCTATGCATTGACTACAGAGAGTTGAACAAGATCACCATAAAAAAATAACTTTACCACGAATAGATAACTTGTTTAACTAACTACAAAGAGCAGGAGTCTTCTCTAAGATTGATTTCAGGTCAGGGTACTATTAACTCAGGATTAAACCTAAAGATATCCCTAAGACTGCATTTAGAATCAGGTATGGTCATTATAAGTTTACAGTAATGCCGTTTGGCCCCACCAATGCCCCCGTAACTTTTATGGATCTTATGAAAAGAGTCTTCAGACCCTACTAAGGCAAGTTGGTAGTGGTGTTCATAGATGACATTCTTATCTATTCTAAAGACACGAAGAAACATGCTGATCATTTAAGGATTGTGTTACAAACCCTGAAGGGCCATCAACTTTATGAAAAATTAATGAAGTGTGAATTTTGGTTGGAAAAAGTGGTGTTCTTGGTTCATGTGGTTACAAAAGAAGGAATCAAAGTGGACCCCCAGATGATGAAGGCAATCACGGACTGGTCAAGGCCTACTAACGTCACTGAGATTAGAAGTTTTTTGGGTTTAGCGACCTATTATCGA
>NCQT01114872.1:2355-12835 GCA_002740465.1 Stenocereus thurberi
CAAGAGCTTCACGGCATCATATACCACATTAAAGTTCAAACTACAGAGTCTAAGTGGGGGTTACCAAAAGGCGTTCCAGTAGTAAGTACTAAAGCTGTTCGCATATGTATGTGGAATTGTAGAGGCATACTAAGAGCATTGTTCTGACCAGATTTGTACACATTGAGGACAATGATTGAATCTGTCTGTAACGCCCCGACCTCTCACGCATCACGGACAGTTATCAGGAACGACTTCAAGGATTATCGACTAGCCCCACAAATCACACAAGTCTTTCCTACATGCTTCGTCCTCGCTCATACGCTGCCTAAAAAACTTCCCAGGGGGTCACTCATCCTAAGATTGCTCCACAGCAAGCACAATTAACTGTGGAGTTATTAAGAGTGGGCTTCCCGAAAAGAAATGTGCACCTTAAGTTATATAGGTAGTCACATCAAATCCTTTAAGCCACACACGGAGTATTACAATCACCCCTACTTGAGCCACATAACGTCCTCATGGTGTCTCACTAACTGACCGACTTACAAGTCCTCTTGACCGGTGGTTCATCCCAGTATCTTTGCCCTACTAGGTGACTGCCCAGGGCTCTCCTATCTATTGGCCCAGCTCATGGTCGCAGTTCGGCTCTGATACCATCTGTAACACCTCGACCCCTCACGCGTCATGGACAGTTACCAGGAATGGCTTAAAAGATCATCGACTGGCCCTACAAATCACCACAAGCCTTTCCGGCATGCTTCATCCTCACTCACATGCTGCCTGAGAAACTTCCCAAGAGGTCACCTATCCTAGGGTTGCTCCACAACAAGCACGCTTAGCTGTGGAGTTCCTAATAGTTGACTTTTCGAAAAGAAAGGTGAACATTTCGCGATATAGATAGTCACATCAAATCCTTTAAGCAACATGCGGGACGTTGCAGTTGTCATCGTCCTAGCCGATACATAGGCTTGTCGCAAGAATGCCTGCTAGGTACTAAGTCAAGCACATGGTCTTAATTACTTTTACAGGGGAGTCATTGTGATTTGTCGGAGGAATGTCGGTGTTGCACTGCAAAGTGTTCTTATATGGTTTCAATACCGAACTTAAGCACATCTCCTTTATTGTGAAGGTAATATTTTACACTCAAATAATATTGTATTTCAACCTTGATGTAACCTTATCGACATCATTTTAACATTCGTCTCTCAAATTTGGGCAGGCTCTTTCTCTGACTAATCATGAACAACATTGATGACTCCTGCAGATTTATGTCCCCTTTACCATTTTTCACCTTACTGTATCGGGGTGCAATATATGTACCTATTGCTTAGTACACTCAATTTCATGTTAAACCCTCCTTCTAAACAAAACATAACTCATATTATGTAATGTTATTTCTCCCATGGTGACCAATGTATTACCAGGTTGTTAGTCATATTGCATGAATTTCGTCGCACATGTATAATTATTATCACAACACAGAATTTGATGCAGCAATTAGCATCATTCTAAACACTTTTCACAATACAACAAAAATTAACATCTACATCTTGGTTTTGCCTGCAAACATGTTCAAGTTAACTAAATAAATTATAATATCAACTGGAACTAGAAATTACAGTTGGTACTACAAAAGATATGATAATTTGCACACTTCCAATCCACCACAAGGACATCCTATTCTAATAAGCCACATATTTACTTATTGCATCTCATGATAGACATTACAATTTAGAAGATTAGTGACCAACCTTCACTGCCTTTCTAACACAACCTTGGTATGATGCACATATTTTCCAGGTTTTGTGATTTCGTTATTGAAACCAGAGATGTAGTGCAACACTTAGAACAAAGGTTTTCATGAAGTTAGGTATGTCTACACTATTGCATGCATCCAAAACCAAGATGAGTACATATTGAATATTTAAAATCGTGCTCTGTAGCCCTTTTGGTTGGAATATGTACTCAGTTACCCCTAGTAACAGCAAGAAACTGAAGTTGTCATACGGATATCACAGGAAAGAGGAAGGCAAAGTTGTTTAAACCCGCCGAAGTACAACTTACATATTCCAAGTCCTTCTATTGAAGATTAAACTAACCAATCCGTGTCGCAATACCACTTGTAACAAGCTCGACGATGGCAACAACAGTGATGTACAACGTGTTCTTTAGCTCAACAATTTCCAATCTTAAGCCATCCTAAACTTTCATTTCATTGTGATGAGCCTAGTAGCGTTCATTCCGATCTCTAAGAATCCAATCCCAAGCCGACATCTGCTCCTCAACAATCCGCTCAATCACCTCCATTAACCGTGTCATGTACTCGGGATCAACAAACTTAAAGAAGTCATATGCAATCTCATCCTACAAAATAAGCACACAAATTGGGTGTCACACTTCTCACATTTTGTGTTCGTTTTTAAGTAAGTTCATTGTGAAGACAGTAGTGTGTAATTAGATGCAAAAAGTCCTACACCCATAGTTACTTACCCTCTTAGAACACTGAGTGTAAGCCTATGATAGCTATCGTTGCTCTCCAACTTGACTGCCTCAAGCCCACATCTACAATACCTCGTCATTGTGCAACAGCTACACAGTTTGTCCTAGTTGTCATCAGAACTTTCAGGGCTTATGTACTAGAAAATGACCCCAGGTGGTGTACTCCCAAAGAAACCTATACTGAGGACCTCTATTTGTTCACCTAACTCTAAGTCTCCAGGATTGGTGAACAATTTAAGAAAGAGAAACTCCAATATCCTCCTTAAATAAAGAAGGGTCTCTACCATTATGAGGTTACTTACTATTACTCCCTGAGTAAAGTTCCACTACCCTTATTCTCAATAAATGCAAGTGAACCAATAATGAAATATCCTTCTAACATATCCCTTATATTGCATCCAGCTAAAGTTGTGCTTGTACCATTCATGGCAGCATTCGTATCTACTTGGCAAATACAAATAATTCATGAGTTGCCTTACTACTCCCCATACCCACATCAAAGGTCCACATTTAATGCAACTATTATAATAGTTTTCCATTTATCAACAACTACATTTTATTTATAAATATTAATGATATAACAAATATTATCCATTTCGGGTCAAATGGTACAACAACTTCTTCTCACCCACAGTGTATTTTAGGGACTTCATGACCGACATCATCATACGATTGGTTTCACATATTTTCGCTTATTCTCATCACTTCCCATAACTGCATTCATGTTTTCACTGCATTACTTAACAATCGTTCTAATATGTTCACATGCATACCGTCACCACAGCTCCAAATTATTTGACATTACTATCAGACTAAACGTGAATTTCCACTTTACCTGCCCCTCACAACAATGTATACTAATCGAAACCCACAAATCTTTCCATAACAATACTTACAAATATAGACTACATTTAATGCATCGACTAACACGTGCTAATAATCAACTTCCACCACATTATGATGGGGATAATTAACTGCAAAATTGATTTACAACATGCTGCCTACTTGATAACCCGACTTACATAAGGTTACAACCCGATTTTCCAACATCCTATTACATAGGTCCCTTGGGCAGATTACATTTGCTCTATATGAAACACTTACCCCAGTGAATAACACAAAACAGTAGACACCCACTTGTGATCATATGCATACATAATAGATGAACAACATGACCGCAGAACGACGCATATGCATTAATATTAAAAAAAAAGAAAACCAATGTTAACATACTCCACATACCGCATTTCATTAATGTACAATAGCCACTTCCAGACACCTGTAAAATACCTTCCCGTATTTTGGTGGACCTTAGTCACATCATTAACTTTGTTACCTACATTGTCAGTAATTTTCAACCAGTAAATTCTCGACAACAAGAACATCCTCATCATAATCAGCATCGAAGTGAGCCCAGGATTCCCATAAGTGTTCTTATAGCGCCAGCCCTCACCACTTTTGTAGCACGTTTTCAAGTTTTTCCCTTGACCACGAGACTTCCTCCTCTTCGACTGGAGTCTGCCTCGCTTACGTGGGTTTGTTGGAGGTAATATGCGCCAGTTGAAGTCCTCATTTAGAGCCTCTTATCCTACAATACGGCTCGTTTGATCATCGACAAAAGCCAAGTCATGCGTCTCTTTGATCATCGACAAATGCCAAGTCATGCGTCTCTATGAGGTGGATACTGCTCATGTAACAAGTCCTCTATATGAGAGCCTTGTAACATCTAGTGACATATTCATACACCCTCTTTTTTCCTTCTTGCCATGGCATGCTTGCATGGATATTCACGAATTTGCCACCACCGGCAACTACAAGTGTCGTTACTGAGATTGACAACTAAACGTTGGCCACTACTTAACTACACTGCATACTCACCTTTGGTTTGGTTGTACAACTGTAGATCAATTAGGAGTCTGCATCTTCATGTGCCTTATTTAACTCTCTCAATCCTAGTACCTATGCCGTTTTTCTACTATTGTAACTCTAATTTTTGTTTTTCCCAATTTTGACCCAACTTCTGCATATGTCCTATCATAAGCCACGGGATTGACGAGGGCCTCAAATTCTGCATCCAATTATTCTAGTTTTCCAATGGGTTGTTGTTTAACTTCCCCCACCGTTCCTTCCTAAACTTTGATTGCGCCCATCAGTCCAGTTTATTTCTCTCCACCCATTTAGCTAACTCGCGTTTATACCTCCTACGTTCATCCAATGCATCGTCATACTCTACCTTTGTTTGTGCATAAGCCAGTCGATTGAACATTTACTTGAGACAGTTCTTCGATGCATTGTGTCAAATGCCTCACTTGGTAGCTTCTGACAAAAAGTTCTCTATTAAAAGCCTTATGCAATATGCATGATTCTCCTGCCCAAATAACACTGGCACAACAACATATAATCCCGTGTTTCGCTTTGACATTACCACGGGCTTTAGGCCCCCAAGCATTGCTATAACATAGTCAAAAACAATAGGCATTCTTTATTTGTCTCACCTCCCACAACCGCTTACGCGACATCAAAAATGTGGTTGCCTGGATCCAATGCAATTGCAGCAAGCATGGTTCCCTTATACAGGCCACTCAAATGAATACTATCCAAAAACATCATCGCCCTACATCCCAATATGAAGCCTTTCAAAGAGGCACTAAATGCCATAAACATGTGCCTAAAGCTACATCCATCAAACTCGATAAATGCCCTTGAATTTGGATTAGCCATCACCATCGCCGCGCACATCCACCGTAGCGACTTGTACTGGTCAACCGGTTTCCCCATAACCAATAACCTAACATACTCCCTTGTCCTCTAAGACTGCATATACAAAAACGATATACCCAGCTCAAGTTCCAAGTTCTTCATTATCTGTGTTACCGAATAATCAACAGATAACTTTATCTTCCATCGATCAAGTAGGCAAGCAACTTTGCTCTTAGCCTTCTTTTCCCCCACTTCCCCATTTCGCATTGATCCCCTACACTGTGCTTGTGTTGCCAGTTAAAGTCCTTCACTATCAGCCCATCTACTTTCAGATGCCCTCTTACACATACATAGAAATCACAGCCTTTAGGTTTGCACTTCACCACAATGCACTACTTGTAGTTCATTTCTAATTTGTAGTCAAATTGATGAGCAATTTCATACTTCCATATACTGTACCTGAATACATTCACTGATGGAAATTTATTCCCCTTTGCTGCTATTTCTGTTTGTCATACTACTATCCTTCTCTTGTATGCCTCTGAATTGACTCTAGAATGACTCCACACACCTACCTCACCCTCTATGTCAGAATCAGAGTCCGACACTTAATCATCATTTGCTACGTCACCTGCTTCCTGTGTAATTGACGTAATCTGCCGTTTCTTTCTTTGTTGTTGAGCACTGGCACCAACATCCCTGTAAAAATCAGTACAGAAATAATAAGAATACATCCCTCCTACTAACAATATTAAGACCTTGTTAGTGCTTATAGCATAGACCAACAAGAATAACATTACTAATACAGGAGATTACCTTTCCACAATGCCCATACACAAATGTCCTACCTCTGTTGTGGACCCCATCGTCATGTACACAGCTACAACCTTGCCCTTTCCACGCACACAGCAAGAGGCATGCAAATCACCACCAACTCCAGATCGACCATCTAGCATCACCTTATGAATCAGGCCCTCCTTGTCTGCAACATACATATATGTAAGGTGATCATTTCCCTTATCAATTTCCAAATATCTGTGTCCATTTGCAACGACAATATCATGCTCCAATATACTCTGTATTATACTACAACCTACACTCCCTCCCCTCTTGCCTCCTCCGCTAACTTCAAAACATTACCCATTCCCATTTCTTCCTTAAGCCATACACAATCACTACTTCTGCTAACCTTCCTAATGTAGGTAAACAAGAACTTCTTCCACATGAATTGGTTGTTTTATAGCATTTGCTCCCTCCATTCTCAATCATAAATCACACATTTTCTCAAGATACTATCAACTACAGCATTTCAACAAATAAAACAAATCCAAACTTCAGAATATACCAAACACACTACTTGTCACAACACATTCCAACTTTAACATATTAATCCCAAGTTTATCTAAAGGCTATCTTGGGATTTCTTATAGATAAAAAAAGGTTAGCAATAAATAAGGACATAAGACATCACAAAATGTGCTTTAATATAACATGTTTATCCCACCAATTTCTCAGTCGTATCCTAGGATAATTTACATGCATTAATGGGTTGCAATATGGAAACAGGCTTTCAAACCTACTCCAATTCAACAAAGTTATGATAAACAACAAAAATATTGACTTCAACCTGCAAAAAATCCCTCCTTCCCACCACAATAGTTCGCTCCCCTTCATAAAAGTCCCAACACCTAAGTATATGCTATTTCAAACTTAACTATTTTCAGACAAACTTATAAAACATTATCATTACCATTTCCCATTTCTGAAACATCATACTCATCAACCCACTACAGTTGCTACCTTATTCCACTTTCAAAGACACCTCAACACTTTACATTCTTGGTGTCATCTTTGTATAAGTTCTCAACAGCTCACAGGGGTCCAAAACATATTCCCACATGATAAACATAATCTCATGCCCACAATCAACATTCAATTTACATACATGCAAATTACATACCTTCACCAGCTGCCCTTATTGCCAATAGGTTCCACCCCTTGCTTCTATGTCAAGCAGTCATGTTTACAACTCTTAGATATCACAGACCGTCCTTACTTCTACATCATTTTCCATGCTTTGCACTACACTGGACTTGAATTAGATAAAGTAGAGAGATAAAGTATAATTTAAGTTTTCCACGCCCCTCAACGCAAAGCTATAGTCCTAACATTCCTTATTTACCTCTCTTTTCTCTCCACTTATGAAGGACATAAGTGACTTTCCCAGCAGAAAACCTCTTGCCACCATAAAAGAAGTGGTAAATTTGTTTCAGACCAAAAGTATGTGAAACTAAAATAGAAGTATCAAAAGCAAAAAATACTTTTAATTCGAAACCTATAGATAAATTTCTATTTCTCAAAAGCTTAGCAATCCAACACCTATAGATAAATTTTTCATTTCTCAAAAGCATCAGCAGTAATGGAAATTAAAAATGGAAAACTTACTAATTAGTGTTGTTCTAAATAACACTTTTTATTCCATAGATTATTGCTTGTAAGGACTCTTCTTATCGTGGGCAGATAGGGTGGGTAAAAGGTTGAAGTGAGTTGAGGTTGATTGAGGTGGGTTGAGGTGGGTTAGAGTTGGTTTTTTTTTTTTTTGAGGTAGGCTGAAGTTGGTTGAAGTAGGTTGAAATAGGTTGAAGTGGGTTGAAGTTGATATATATTTTTTTGTGGTGGGTTGAATTGGGTTAAAATAATGAGAATATAATTATGTGTGATAATTTATGAAGTTATTGTACTTTTTAGTGCATTTTTTCGCTGAATAGTAATCTCATAATTTTGTAACTAGTTTTCTGAAAGTTGGAGGTCGGCACAACTTGTCAATTATTTTTAACGATTTGAGTTACAAAATTTATTGATGACAGCTTTTTATATACGTGCTTTTTTTTCATGGGTAAATTTGAAAATACCAATGTAAACCCACTTCAACCTACTTCAATCCACTTCCACTATCAATTAAAGTTCAATTTATGACATTAAAAAAAATTCAACCTACTTCAACCCACCTCAACCTACTTCAACCCACCTCAATCTACTTCAAACCACCTCACCCTTTTATCAGCCCCAATTTACCGGCGATAATAACAAGCCTGTATTCGAAAAATTCAGATGTAACAAAAGAAAATAGTATGATCATAAGTGTTACAAAATATATCAGCAATATAACTTTGTTCTTAATTTTTAAATGCAGGAGTTCGTTGAAAATATAACATTAGCTTTTTCCTAATTTTACAAAATACGAAAAATTAGGTTGTGAAAAATAATAAAAATATAATGTAATTTGAAAAGCATCTGATAGTAAAATATGATGACGATAATTTAAAAATTAAAATGGAATCGTATCTAGTCAATACTGTCTGATGCATCATGATAATCAATAAAATAGAATTATATCTAGTCAATTTCAAAAATACCAATCTCAACCAACTTTAACCTTCTTTCATTAGTTTAACCAAGTTTAATTTATCACATCAACAAAATTCAACCCACTTTAATGTACTTCAACCTTCTTCAACTTACCTCAACCTTCTTCAACCTACCTTAACCTACTTCACTCTTTTTCCTACCCCAAGTTACTTATAAATTTTCACCATTTTCAAATCATACTACTTTACAAAAATAATTGAATTTCACATGACACTTTACAAATTATTAAATTTATGAAGGGGTGGGTTGAAGTTGGTTCAAGTAGGTTGAGGTAGGCTGAGGTTGGTTGAAGTGGGTTGAGGTAGATTTTTTTTTTTTTTCCCAGGTGGGTTGAAGCTGGTTGAAGTAGATTGATGTAGGTTGAAGTGGGTTGAGGTTGGTAAATCTAAAATGACCTACGAAAAGAACAGGGCCTAAGTGTTATTTTTGCCTGGGTCCACCAATCATATGCAGGAGCAAGTGCATGACAATTTTGCTATCAAGCCCTCCCTTTGTCCTCGATTCTCTCTCCCCCATTTAATATCTAGTGTCACAAACCCTCCCTCATTCTATCTCCTTTCTCCTCTACCCCCTTCTGCACTTTATCTCTCCTTTTTGTCAATTGAAGAAAAATGGTGGAATATACTATTATTCTTTCAAACAAAATATAACTAGCTTCTAATTCTCCATACTTAGTAGAACACTAGGTTGCCATCTCTTTCCTCACAATCTCTTTGATCTCAATTAGCTTCCATAATAATCACCATCAGTAGCACCACCGAGACCGAAGGAGCACCACCGAGACCGAAGGGAGCCACCACGTCACCTCCAACATCCTAGCACACAATTAACACCACTAACAACAACTACAAATCATGACCATATTCATTCTCTTCCTTTTTCATCCATCATTGAACCAAAATTTCTTCACAAGTATGGCGGAAACCAAATTCATCACCACATTTTACCCATCTAAAGTGATCCCATAGGTCAAACATCACCTCGCATATACTCTGTGAGCTTCCTTTTACATCCCAATCTTGTCGACCTAATTACCCTCATGACCTAAGTCCATCACTTATGATTACCAGCGTCACCAACTACCCTCACGGCTTATGCCATGGAAGCTCCATGTCCATATCTTTTGTTTGCTCTTAGGGCCCTTAGATCAATCTGTACAAACTCCCAAAGTACCCAACCGCACTATTATGGGTTCAATTTTTGGCAACATATAATTTAATTAAGGATTAATTATCATCACTTAAAATGATACATAATTATTATAAATAACTTCAAAGTATTATGCATGTAATTATTAGTACAAAAAATATTCTTTAAAATATGTTTTTCATATAAAATATCTTCACATTTTTTACATATGTACGTTTCAATTCTATTATTGACAAAAGCCTTACTTTTCCATCATTTAGGGAAATGGCAGTAACGTCTTATCTTAGTTAAGCTTTCGGTAATACATGATTAATGAATATAAGGCATTACAATATTAAAAATCAAGACAATGTTAACAAGTTATATATATATATCCATCAATTTACATTTGCTGGCCTCAAAATATGCGTAGAGCAATCAGGGTCGACTTACCAAAAGGTTTAGTGTTAACCTAGGTTTTACACTTAACATATGCACACCATAATGCATAGTCGTAGGCACTACATGCATATGTCAATATGTGTTATGCAGAACAACTTTGGTTAACTAGATATATTTTTAATTATATCATATATGTGTGTGTGTGTGCGTGCGCGTGTGTGTGTCGGGAAGTCGACATACATATGTATTCGCTAACCTAAAAACCTGTACAGGATAACTTAGTTTACACACACACACATACACACACATATGTATATGTGTGTGTGTGTGTATATATGTGTAT
>NCQT01114896.1:0-10299 GCA_002740465.1 Stenocereus thurberi
TCTTTAGAATGTAGCATGCAATGGTTCAACAACTATTTTAAGTTTAGAAGTGTCAGATTTTAAAAGTTGTCTTTGTATTCCTTTAATGGTCATTGATACTTTTGACTTTTGAGGTGCGTTTGCTAGCTGAAGATGGTTGTAATTTCGGAGTCTTTCTTTAATAGTTTTGAATTTTGATAGTAGTTAGCATACTTTTGTATTATTGTCTTTAAAAAAAATTACAGTAACTATGAAGTTAGATTTTATTTAAGTTGTTATTGTGTCCTTACCTTTGACATTTCTTTCTGACTTTTACCCAACTGCTAGAGGGAATGTTTGCACTCGCCCGAACTCTGTCACTCACAGTGAACCCAAATTTGCCTAGAGGCATGCCAGTATGCCACCATGGCGAAATCCAGAAATATAAGATGCTGCTTGTGAAAACCGCCTGAACCCAAAGGTTGAACTGCTCTAGCGCGGACGGGGAGAAGAGCGAGACGGAATTCGCCGGCCACCACAGAGAGAGAGATAGATAGAGCGATGGAATCGAGGGAGAAGAATGAGAACGATGCTTCTACTGCAGGCGGAGGAGGAGGAGGAGGGTACGAAGGAGAAACCATGAAAAGGGCAAGGCTCAAATCCACTTTATCCGCATTGCTTGATGACCCCATTCTCTCCGATGTCCCCAAGATGCCTTCTTTATCCGATGTTGATACCCTTATCAGCTTGGAGCTCGGCAGCGCCATGCGAATCTCTGTCCTCAAGCTCGATGGTACCTCTTTTGGTATCTCTCTCTCTCTCTGACATTTTCACAAACATCTGCTCTGCCTTCTTTCACTAAGGCTTGTTTTCGCCCTTGTTTTAGACGTTGTGCTGTTGAATACGGCGACGGTCAAGGACTTGAAGCTGGCAATTAAGAAGAAGGTGAATGAAATGGAGCAATCAAAGATGGGTCATCGTCATATCTCATGGTATGGTGTTCGTTGCTTCAAACCCCTCCGTACGTCTAATCCATTTTGGGGCGTTTACTGTTCCTTAGAACCCCGGAAATCTTTATTGGTTGGGCTTAAATGGATGAAATAATGCGTTAGTCTTTGTAAAAAGTATAGCCTAACAATCTGTGATGCTGGGATTTAGATTTATCGGTTGATTTCTGTGAAAAATTTATGATTCTGCTTCTCTGTTTAATGCTAGACTTTTCGCTGAAAGCAGCAACCTAATAAGTAATTCATAATTTGACACATTGATATTCTAGGTAGTACTTACCCTCTGTAGATTAACTTAGCTGAAAATTTTGCACAATCAGGGTTCATTGAGATGACCATGCCTGCTTGGATGCAATTCAGCAGTTGTTTCGTTTATTGGACATGGATAGTCTGAATGCATTGTGTATATATTGATCAAATGATATTTCTTGCTCAATGCATTTTGTCTTGCACATATTGGAACCCATCTGAGTGACTTCTCTGCCATGTGTTCAATTGTTTTTTGAGCCCGGTGATTGGGTTTTATGGCAACTGTGTCCCATGTTGGCCCCCTCCTTTCAGATTATACTCATGTCGTGACTTCCTAACTTGCAACTTTGCTAAAAATTATTGTGCTATTTTCCAGACGCAAATAAGAAATTGAACAGATGGAAAGAACATTCACTGGATTTCTTGGGCTACTATGTGCTTTGGCTTCCTTTTAGGCTGTCCTTCTACTGTCTCCTAAATTGGCATTTCTGTCGGTAAAAAAATTTCCTTGTCAAAGTTTTCCATCAAATTCTGAATGTTGTAGAAGAGGGAAAAGAGTCCTTTGTAATTAAATTAGAACTTGCATTTTTTAAGCCCAACTTTAGTATGTTGGTTCCCAATCTCAATGAGAGGGTTGCCTCATGTAGTTGATAGCCCTCACAAAAGTCCATTGGAGTTATCTTAGAACATATATGATTCTGTGTTCATTTCGTATCTTTCTCATGAAAAGGTTAATCTCAAAGACATTTTCAACTTTTTCTTTTGGTGGTTCTCCTTGAATGGGCCTCTTTGCTTGTAGGGTATGGCTACCCACAGTTTGACTCTCCCCAAACCATACTTAGGCAAGATTTAGATTGGGTGGTGTTGTATAAAGGATTCTACTTGTTGGATAGGAACCTGTTCTCCCCACATCAAGCTTAGGCAAGATTCACACTAGGTGGTGGTGCTTATGTGGGTGCTTCTTTGTTGGATAGAAATATATGCACCCGGACATATTCCTTGCTGGTATATTGAGAATTGAGATGGACAATAAAATGCCAAAGCTTTAGTCACAGTTGCAGCATCTCATGACTGGATACTGAATGGGTAGTGCTTCGACAAATTCATCTGTTTTAGGGTCATGCAAGTGGTTCTCTGTGTCACAGGGTGAAATTTTCTTTGTAGATATTCTCTTTGCAGTGAGCGTGTTTTCACACTACAAGAATCCACTCCTCCTCTTCCTCCCCAAAAAATAAAAGATAAAACATTAGTACAAGAGTCCCCTAAACTGCAGAATGGCGACTTGAGTTTGCTTCTTATTCCCCATAAGATAGATGAGACTGATCTGTAATGAAATTACAGGAGACATGTGTGGGCAAATTATTGCCTTTTATATCACAACGATAAGCTACTGAATGAAACTGCGTCTCTCCAGGATTTTGGCATTCGCAATAATTCCCAGGTACATGCTTAAAACTTTCCAGCGCTGCCCATGGATTTATGTTGAAAGGATGCTTGCATTTCTTGATGTAGCTTGGTGGCGGTTACTTGCCTCATTATTTGGATATTTTCCCCCTCCCAGATGAACAAAGCAAAACCAGCAATAGGCTTTGTTCACTTGTATTTTAGTTTGGTTGAGGAACTAGTGACTTGTTTTTCTTTGACACAGGTACAATTTATCCCTTTCATCGCAGCAAAGCAATCACGGGGGCATTCTAGGAGGAAGAAACATCGGTTTTTCCATGGCTTAAACAAGTTATCTTAAGCAACTATGGATGTGCAACTTTTGAACTTGGGAGTCCACCTATCAACGTCAATGGGCTTTAAATAGCGCCAAAGAGCTTTGATCAATACCTGTGGGCTGTTGTGCAGTAAACCATCTTGTTTACTGTGGTGCCATAGTGCATTTGGCAGCTTAGCTGTTAATAACATTTAAAAAGCAGCTGATCAATATCAGAGGCAGAATCTCAAAAATATGGTCGTAATGTCTATGTTTCATCAATCGAAAGAAGCAACTGCATTCTCCGTGGTTGGAGGGAGGGCTGGAATCTCAGCTGATCTACAATTTTGTCACTAGTGATGAAACAATTTAGCATTATTAGAAAAAAATGTTAGTTGTATGAGATTGTCAACGGTTGAATAGGAGAATTGCAGTCCTCTGGACAGCACACTACTTATAATGCAAAGGACTAGTTCGAAGCAGAAGTGAGAATATCCACAGTACTTATGTGTTTTGAATAACAAAAATAACTTGAAGAATTTCTCGCTTTCACTTGGCTTGTTCCTCCTCGTTGCTCACTGGAAGTCCATTTTGGACCCATGCAAGATACCCCCCAGCTAAGTCAACAACACTTGTGAAACCCTGCAGGGTATTATAAATTCAAATATAACTGTCATTGTTCGTTGTCTGATGTGTGTATAAATATATGTAGATACTGGTGGCCAAATGACTAGATAGCTCGATCCATGCCCAAAGCCCTAATTGGTCAATTGATTGCTGGATGATGTTTGGGTGACTATTCTGCTTGTATTTCGATTCACTGTGTTTACAGGACTAACTACAATTGGTCAGGCATTGATGCAGGTGATACTGCCTTGGTTACTGACAGATTGTGTTCATATTTGACTATTTGAAGGCTGACTGATTGACTACTGCTATCTGCAAACGATCTTTCAACTTATTCGTTGTGTCAAAGACTCCAAAACAAATTAAATGAGAATTATGAATGACAAATTCTCCATTTCGATGATGATTATGAAAGATGGCAATTGTGAAAAGATCCAAATTGATGTGTACTAACAGTAGAATACTTACTCTCGATACGAGATCCGTGGCAGCCATACGTGACCTCTTTCCACTGCGGCATCCCTATAAATTAAATGAGGGCAAGCGAAAAAATTGTAAATACAACTAGACCTCATGCATGAACACTGAGCCAATGCTTATTCTGAGATGCAAAATGCTTACAACTAGAATCTGGTCGTCCTTTTTAAAGGACGACAATACTTGGTCCTCAAAGTGAGCATTTTTTGACATTCCTTCAGTTAAAAGCAACGCAAAACATTTCTGTCAGTACATTAGTTTGCTAAATCTCAAAAGAAAAATCAAGAAAAATCAACGCACATGAACTTGAGCAAGTACAATATAACAACACAATGTGGAGAAGGAAATTAAACAAATGACTAATGTTCGCAGACCTGTAAGTCTTAGGCTCTTAGCTATGTTAAAACCCATTAATATTTTCTCATCCGAAAAATTCGGTAATATAACAGGAGGGACTAAAAGTCATTTCATGATATCTTTTAAAAATTATGGGGTGATTACTAGATCACTTGGCGTGAATTTTAACATGTACTCCCATTCAAAAATCACTAACCAAGTGTTCATTCCACCATATCTCGCACCAAGTAAGATACGCCCAGGGAAAAACATATGTATGGAATGGGGTGCAAGGAAAAACATATTACTAGTGTTTCATCGACCTACTCAAAGATTTGAGAATAAATTAGATTGTGATATGGTTAAAAGCAACCTTCAAGGATAATTACTATTCCTTTATCTTTTCATGAACAGAAGTATATATAAAATCAATGTAAATAACATTCATACTCAAATCTTCGACATCATGATCATCAAAAACTTTATCAATTAAACTGACGTAGTTGGATAGCAGCAGTCCCATGTTGTTCAAGAAGTATGAAATCATTGTTTAATAGATGGAGGGAATTAATGCTCAGGTACCTTCTGCCTTGGTTTGGAGCATATAAGGAATGTTGACTGCCCCCGCAGGATGTCCAGCCCTGAACTCTTCTGGGGTCCTATCACCATCAAAAACTATACATTGTGTGACCCTGGTAATGCATGCAACTAATATGGTTTCGAAAAAAAAAAAGATATAATCACCTCCTAAAATTTGTATTTTACAAGCTCCAAATTTGCTCTTCAATTGAATAATTATACGAATAAAAACACGTTTCCTTGGAGGTCTTTTGATTCATGACTTAGCTAGGTTTAATTAGTGGAATTCGAAGATATGTTTGTTCAATCTCATCAAAATTGGTTTAAAAGTTAAACAACTCATGAAGTAACCCTGGAATAGAGTTAAGTTTACCTTGGTATAAACTCCGACATGGACAAGATGAAACCTTTGTTTAACAATTTGACTTTGCTTGTATTTGAACTTGAGAAAACCAACAAATACGTGACTGTAATTTGCACCAATGAGATAGATATGACCTCAAGCTAGATTTGGGTGTGCACCGAGCTACTTNNNGTTTTCTAGGCTAATATTGTCTATATTTTGAAAACAAACTGACCCAGTCCACCAGTCACATACCTGAACCTAAAATAATCCAACACAAACTAGACGTATGCAACATAGATTTCCACTATGACAAACAAGACAAGAAGTCGAGAATAATCGAGTTACTAAAACTTGGATCGAATAATCCATTTGCCAAGTTAAACACAGAATGCAGCACAATGGACACCACTGCCTGAAAACTTTCGCAGCAAAGGAGAACAAATTGTGAAAGACGAATGAGAAATGAACAAGTACCTCACATCCAAAAATGCATAACCGGTAGAAAGCAGTTTAGAGGCCGTAGAAACTGACACTGACTTTGGCATACTTGCCGCGTCGTCTTCATCCAAATTCAGCCTTTTATCAGAAATCCATCTGTATCTGTGTATGATGTGGTAAACAAATAATATAACATGATACAATACATGAAACAACATCAATAATAGCAGTGTGATTACAATAAATATGTCCATGAGGATGAATGATTCGCATCAACGTTATCGGAGGGAATACAGAAGGAGGAGAGATTGAAGAACCTGGAATACAGAATTGGAGGGCCGACAAGAAGAGGAGACAAGAGACCGCGGCGAGATGTCGAAGCGAATAAGGTGGTTGCCATTGCTTCAGCGCTTGACAGCGGCTTACTTTTGGGTTTAATGGATTGGTGATTGCAATTTGCTACCACTTGCCATTAATATGTTCATATATGGTACAGTATAACAGATTTATTGCATATGTTAATAATAATTTGTATTTCAAGAGATTTTAGAGATACCGAAAAAAG
The DNA here is from genome assembly GCA_002740465.1 of Stenocereus thurberi. Classification (NCBI taxonomy): domain Eukaryota; kingdom Viridiplantae; phylum Streptophyta; class Magnoliopsida; order Caryophyllales; family Cactaceae; genus Stenocereus; species Stenocereus thurberi. Next base: position 6,282 of record NCQT01114896.1, read on the forward strand.
TTCGTAGAATTAGCCGCCGATCTACAAATTTATAATTGAGGATCAAACAAAAGTTCATATTGGAAGTCTCTTATAGCATTTCCCTAAACCCAAGATGAGTTGTGGTGGATGTTAAAAAAATAAAAATTCACAAAATTATTCGCTGCTTATCCAAGTTTGAAGTATTGGTTGAAAACACAATAAAAAATCAGCAGTTTTCCAGATTGTTGACGGAGGGAATCGTAGATAATTTTTAGGTTTAAAGCAGCTTAGGGGTTGCTTCACAAAATAATAAGTTGTCGTCAGCAAAGAGCAAACAACAAATTGTCTATGCTCTTGGACCTTGTTCAATTCCATTATCTAACTTATGAGTTGAGGATGCTTCGCAAACTTGTTCAGCTAAAAAATCCATGAGGAGGATAAATCTATATGAAGACTAGGGCTCCCATTGTCTTAATACCCGAGTGGATTTGAGGAAAACACATGGTTCACTGTTGACAACAATAGGGCATGAAAACAAGGGTACACATTCTCCAATCCAAGTCGGATGAAAACTTATGCTGTGAAGACGATAGAATAAAATAAATCTCATTCAGATCTATCGTATGGCTTTTCCACGTCAAGTTCAATAGCAATATATTCTATTCAATCTTCATGCAGCGAAATGTATTCATTACTTTGTAAGTCACAAGAACGTTGTCATGAACAGCCCTTTGAGGGACAATGGCATTCTGAGTCGGTTGAACGATGCATTCCAACACTGGACGCATTTTATTAACCATAATTTTGGCTATGATTTTAAAGAATATGTTGCATAGATTAATTGGGCGAAATCAATCTTATCTTCCATAACAGGCTTAATGAGATTTCAATCTTTCTGTTGAGCAACCTTATTAATGACAAGGGATGATCAGGGCTAAAATAACTTTGCGGCGAGAAAGGGAGGGATTGTTTCTTGTTTGCATTCCCATTTCAACATATAATGTGTATTTGTTTGTTTGTAACGAGATTGTTTCTTGTTAAGTTGCTCAAATGATATAATATGTAGAATTTTCTCCGAAATGGGGGAAAAAAAATTCTTGCCCAAAAAAATGGCAAATTGATACTTAGTGAGTAATGGGGCATACGGTAGATCCGTGGGTGCATTGATGGCGAGATGCTAATCTACTCCTACCCTGGAAAACTTGATGCCTTTGAACGAGATTAACCTCTTCTTGTTCGGCCTTCATATATGTAATTGTGCAGACCTTTGTCTGACTCAAACGGTTTGAGACATTCTCACCGAAGAAACCCCCCCCCTTTTTTCCACAATGTTCTCTACCTTGGCTGGTGGCCTTTGTTCCAAGCTCCGTGATCATCAACTTCTTGAAAACAGAAATTTACCTGTCAAACTTCCGAGCATCCTCCATCCAATGCAGATATGTACAGCGTCAAAATGACAGGCTCAAGTAAAATAGACAGACAGGAATAAGGGATAAGGAATGAGCAAGAGCCAATGAGTAGCAGCAACAATATTAGAAGGTTACAAAAGATGAGCCATATGACCACGATATATACATAAAAAAGAAAGGGAGTGGGGGAGATTAGCCAGCCAAAGCTAATGAAGATACCACGGGCTTCATACACCGTTAAGGCCTATACAAGATTACGAGTTCCCTTGTCGTTGTGGTCAGTGACGATCTATTCAAATTATCGGAGTTGAAATTGTCAGTTGTCCTTGTTTTTGAGCGCAGCCAATCTCTCATTGTACTCCTTCAATTCTCTCTTGTATCGCTCCTTGTCTCTCAAACCAATGTTCTGATACACCTATGCCATTGACCACAAATCGATCCAAGTCAGTGTGTTAACTCATCACCTGCATGTCCAATTAAGCTATGACATACAACCATAGGGAACCTGCTTGAACCAAAGTCAATTTGGCCCACTAATTAGGTATGATGGGTTGGCTAGTCTATCATTTGAATTGGTCAGCCAAACTAGAATCAGACCCGTGCGAATGCTACCCCATGGACTGGTTCAGGCTGCTAATGGGTCAATTATCACGGAATACATTGAGCCAGGCCATTAGGCCGCCATCCGCCTATTTAACAGTCATCTTTTCAAACGACAAGATAAAGAAAGAGATGTTACCAGTTGGGGCACCCAACAGACAGAGATTATTATATGATGTAAGCTCACCAGTCTTTCTTCAGGGGTGAGATTGTTCCAAGACTCCCCTATCATCTTGGTGAACTCCCTTTCCCTATTAGGATAAAGAGACTTGAGGGTTGAGTGTTTCTCAGCGAAGAAGAAATTGTAGCCACTCCTGTTAGGCTTGGGGTGGCTCGGATCACCACCCCATCTCTTCCTCTTACGCCGCCGCCTCTTCTTCCCTGTTGATCTACTACAACTCGGCTCATAGGGTACAATAGCCATGCTCAGATCTTCACCTGAGGTCGAGGGAACCGGTGGTCCATCAGGGTGGTAAAGAACTCCCCGAAGAACATCAGTGCCCAGTTTGACAGTAACCAGATAACCGCAGTCGAATTTCCCATCAATTGTTCCTACAACGGGGATGCTCATTGAGCCAGAAACTGCACCAAAGAACCAGATGTGGTATTAGCAGGATCTAGTTACAATACATGGAGCTCAAAATACTTGGATAAATCAAAGTAGAACGAACTTTTGAGATTAACTAAAGGCTTAGATAACGGAGTTAATCTAGAAAACTTGCTTAAAAGTTAAAAGTTTTAGCTTTTCAGTATCTCAATGACAGTCCAGGGACTTCTACAAAACTTGGGTTGGATCTACCTATACGATTCATCATAATGTCACATAATTATGTACCTTATATTAATATACTAAAAATTGCATCTAATCTCCCCATGCCTTATTTGGCAGGATCTACATTAGGTGGTGGCGGGTAGTGGTAGTGGCAGTGGCAGTGATGAAAGCAATTCTATAGCCTACGTCTTTTCCATGCTAAGAAAGCAAGAATCTTTATTAAGAAAGGCTATATTTGAAACAAGCAATGAAGGCGAGGAACAAGGGATAAAAACCTCCATCGGGTGAATCGTGGGCACTTTTGGGAGAACAATCTTCATGGTCAGCCACATCAGGCCCACAAACATAACGACCAAGGGGCAGTGCAGCTACATGCAAAGGACCCACATTTCATAAGGAAATTCATATACACCCACATGTGGGCAAAAACGTTTTCTAGATTTAACTGATAAAATCGTTGAAAGTATTATAAGGATTCCCTATCCGAACTTGAAATCCATACTCATTCGGTTTGTAATTTGACTTAAAAAGAAGAAAAAATGAAGCGAATGTTGTTTAACCTTTAGACACCATATTATACATCAACCTTTATGACTCCCTTAGAGCTCAACTTGGCCATCCCTATTTCAGGACCCCTCTTTATCCGAACCCTACATTGGAGCCCCTCATTACCTTCTGGGCCCCACCCAAAAGGGCCAAAAAAAAAGGAATGGACAAATAGAGAAGGGACCTACCTCTGGCTGGGGGAGTTGGAGAAACAGGGGCCAGTGAATGAAAGAAGTAAACCTGCTCATACTGATAGAGGAGGTTAAGGTAGTGTTTCTTCAGCACAAATGAGGCACTTGTTGCTGTAGGAGAAAAGTTGAATATTGTACTTATTTCCTTCCATTTCTTCTCCAAAACTACCTGCATCAAACACATCATTCTGGGCAACCACAAATTTCACTGCTTCAACTTAAATCAAGGAGACAAAGAGTGCGTAGGAACCTTGTCATAGCCACCCCTTCCTGTGACTTCAATATATAAAGCATGCAAATCTACCTCCTTTCTTCCAATCACTGGCACCCTTTTCAGTAAAATACAAAACCCAAAAAAAAATGAAATTTCAAGCTTAAATACATCCCAAAAAATTGAAATTACAAAAAAGAAAAAAGATGACCTACATGAATTTGGTGCCCAGAAAAGAATGGAGGCTTTTGAGGGTGTCAAAGAAAAGCTCAGGTTGGTTGATAACTTCTTCATGAGTAGCAACCGGAGGGCACAAGAATTTCTTCTC
>NCQT01114971.1:0-10136 GCA_002740465.1 Stenocereus thurberi
TGGTCAACTTGGACTCACTCCAACTCATTTGAAATCACCAAAAACATCATCATAAATAACAGTAGCTTAGAAGATGACTAAATCAAAGATAAGACAATCAAAATCCAACACTTTAACATCAAGCTTACATGATTAAGGATTAACCTTAACCCTAGCATGATCAAACCTCAACTCCACCATGATCAACACGAAAATAACCCTTATTTCTTATCAAAACAACATGATCAAAGATCAAAAACATCAAAACAAGAATCAAAATTTAAAAAAAAAGCAAAACCAACAAGATCAAGTTTTAAGATTACTTACTTTGCTTGAAAATGAGTAGAGATGGAGGTGATGTTTAGAGGTTTTGATGATGGAGAATGGTGGCTAAAGGTAGAAGAATGTTGGGAGGGTTGGAGATCACCGGAACCGGCTGAAAAACTGGCCAGAAAACAACCAGAACTAGCTGGGAGCAGCTGCCATGGGGTAGCAAGAAATGAGAGAGAAAATGGAGTTTTGGATTGAGTTGTCTTTTGTTGACTAATCTAACTCTCTTGGTTGAGTTTTTAATTAGTAACATAATCTTTTTAGGCGAATCATGGTTAAGCTTAATCATGGTAATTAGGCAGGTTAATAAGCAAACTTGTTGGGCTTCAAATCGGCTGAAATAAGTTGGGTTCGGAAATAAAACGCTTCGTAACGATAATGTTTTTACGAAACTCAAAATTAAATCTTTGTAATATTATAGAAAAAAAATAAATTACTTAGATTAAACTTGTTAGGGCCTACTATCAATTCTTCCAAAGTTTTTGTTAATCAATTAAATAAACAAATAAAATTCGAATTGCCAGGTAGGGGCCCAAAAATTTTTTTTTCCACCGGGGTGAATAAATGCAATAAATAATTATGAGAAAAAAAATCATGAACATAAGGTAATTAAATAAATAACCATAATTAAATAATTTAGGGCTGGGCTATTACATAAAAACTGACCATTTTCAGGTTAAAAGTCTTACAATAAATCCCTGCAACCAACGGAAGCATAAAACATTCTAAAATAAGCTCAACAGCTACATTCATAACTCAACAAGCAATTCGCTCGGAGTACATCAAAAAATATAGCTCATTACTAAAGGAGAAATGCAAGATACAACTCAACGGTTCACACAACCAGAGTATTAGGGTTCACATCCTAAAACGTAACTAATTTCAGCTAAAAAGATCAACTGACAAATAAGATGGTTGGCTCACATGTCCATACAGAGCGATTCCTAAACCGAATGCACTACATCAACCAGAACACTTGTTTGCATATATTTACGACTAAGAATACATTCTATAACGTCATCAGACAACAAGACTACTCCACTGTGGGCACATATGACTCCCCCTTTAGCAAGAATAACTTCCATTTTGATATAAATGAGTTGACTTCTGCCTATCACAAAGAAAACCTGGGGAAAAAAGGGAAAGAGTAGTGGGATGGGCAACCATACGCTCAGTGAGTATTCTCCAACTCCTTAAAACCAAAACCGTTGCAGACAATATTACTATTAATAGCCACATATCATGTGCTTATGTATTATAATTGTATTAGGCAATCATAGTCCCCAAGGATGGATTATTACCCATAAACTTCATTTTAGCAGCTCAAACTCATTTTCAGTTTCGTAAATAGCCAAATCTCTTAAAAATCAAACACTCAAACACATAAGCAGGCAACGAGGGCTAAGCAGAGAACTTTCTTTCATACGCTATGCACGTTAAGCTTTAATGTTTGATTCATTAAGAACATGGCCATGCCTTACTTGAATTTTCATTCAAACACTTATTTAAAAAATAAGCACATGATATGCACAGAGATCTTCCTTTTCTTTTTTTTAAAAACACCTTATTTAACCTCTTGAGTTAGCCACATATCACGCATTTAAGCAGTACTATTATCGCATTGAACGACAGAGACTTTTCGTTAATTCCAACTATAGGCTATATGACACATTACATGAATCATGCTTTGTCTATCTGATTTACTTGTGCAAGATACTTAAACACATGGAGTAAGGATCATATAAGGAGCTTCTTTGTCATAACATGCCCATTTAAACTCATATGCTCTATGCATTATAAGAACATGGCCACATATTACTTGAAATCGCATTTAACTGAGCTTAGGAATCTTTTCCATTAGGCATTCATTGAAATTTTCCGTTCTTTCTTTGAAAACACTTTTCATAACCTCTTGAGGTTCACTTCTTTTAAAAGGAATTTCTTTCATATTGGTCCTTATAGGACCCTTATAAACTTTGCGCATTTTATTCAATCTGGCATCTTAATGGCCCACAAAAGACTTTCTTTCTTTCTGAAATACTTAAAATGGAGAAATGACGAGTGCTTTCCTTTGCTTGTTAGGAAAATACTTCTTGCATAAGATCATTACAGGGTGCTAGTTGGGTCAGATCTATTCTCAACCCCATAGTGAGACCTAGCGCTCACGCTTAAGCTCTTACTCCAGGATGGCTACATATAGCATATTGGACCATTATCCTCGTTGGGGTCTTCTAGGGTTTCCTAGGACCAGGACTTCTTGCCTGGACTAGCATCATTCATATCATATTGTCCAAAGCACATTATCTTAGTCAATTTAAAGCGTATGGCTATAACGGCTAATAATTTTCCTGCCTCACACGGCTAAATCCTTTTTTATACAATGCACTCTCTTTTTATTTAAACACCTTAGAGATTCCCTTGTTCTAGCAGGTTCACTCCCAAAACTATATTTGTATAGTTAATATAGGCCATCGATCGCTAATAGTTATGGCTACTATTACTTATAACCACGAAAACATTCTTTTTCAAACTCACCCTTACTCGCAAGATACAACTTAATGACATAAAGGGAAGGGGGTTTGCACGTAACACATTCAATCACTTCATAATCAACTCAGCAGAATAAGCTACACATGGTCTCACAATCTGCACAATTGCGGTTCAATACAACCCAGGCTCCCTCCTCACACAACACCAACCATGAAGAACTTTAAAACTCTCATTAGTTCAACCTCAAACCATCCATCTACCAACTCGGTTTTCAATTTCGTAGGCATAGCATGGCATCATAAAAGTCATAAAGAATGGCATAATAGTAATATATAACTTACCAAATGATCTAGCATCCCTCTAATGGCACATTACAGCATTTATAAACATATATAGTTTATTAACATAAATAAGGCCCCTAACGGCCCGAGATAAACAACAAGGCATGAAACTAACTTGCATACATTGATCACGATTAACGAGTAAACGCGCTCATTCTAAGAAATTTTCAAAAGCGAATTCAGGCGCATTTAAGGCCCTTCGAGTCTATTTAATTTGATTAGGATCATTGGATTATCTCGAGGTCTTTTTAGCATGAATTAACCATATTAGCACTCAATGATTTAATGCATTCGTAGGTCATTTCAAGGGTCATTCGCAAACATGAATCACTGACCTAACATGCATCGTTTCAAAACCTTTATAGATTATTTCGAAGCTACTTTTCAAGCATGAATTAACTAAATAAACAAGCATCGATTCAAACATGCTCAGGTTGCTTCAATTGGTTACTTTTAATCACAAATGAACTAACTAATTCAGCATGCAACAGCTTAGCGCATCTTTCATTCGCATAATACCCAAATTGCTAACATGAAACCACAAATTTGTCAAATTATAGGCATACCTTCTGTCCAACTAAGATGGTTATTTTCTGGCCCAGGCCCTTTTTAAATAGCATTTCAGGCATAAAGCTAGTTTAATTCTACGCACTTTTAGGACAGCCTAAACATGCACAATCTAAACTCGAATTCAGTCATTCAAAGCATGCACCACAGGCATAGCAATCAGCGTAATTCACAATATTGTTCAAACAGCTTAAACATGCAGAATCTAAGTTGAATTCAATTCGAACAGGCATGCATAAACAGGAAACAACAGCAGTTCGATTCTGGGCATAATCAGGCAGCTTATACATCTATATTTGAGCATGGATTCAGTCAAGTAGAACATGCAGAATCCCTCTTTATGCTTTCAGAAAGCCTAGCAAATCCTAAACTGACAGGCATTATCATTCAAGGCTAAAACATTTTCGAAATTGTTACTAATTTAGGAGGCGAGAAACATCCACCTGGACTCCAAGCTTAGGACCCATTCTAAGGGCTTCAGCTCGACTTTGAGGGTCAGAAAACTATAACCCTCAGCCCTAGCTCACTGACTACACAAGCAGACCCCAAACCGTGCCCGATCCGTGCAATTCGGACCTCAAACTCACCCCCAAACATTCACTCATTGAACTAAAATTGAGAGGGATACTGGTGCTGCGAATTCAACCCTAAATTGCATTGCAATTGAAGAAGCTAAGGCAAGGTTGCATGGCTGAGTCTGGGCATGCGATCGATGCGCTGAAACAGCGCCCAACTCCACCAAAATTGTGGTGGTTCCTCTTCATTTTTCGCCCAGATTTCACGGCTAGGGGTTGATTTGATGATCGGAGGCTGAAATCTAAGGAAATATAGTGTTGGGTGAGGCGAAAATCCGGTGAGATTCAAGAGCTTGGTCCGTGTTCATGGTGATTGAGGAAAGTATAAGGAAGAAGAGGCAGGGAGGAGAGAGAGAGATGTCGGGCAGGGGGGTGTCACGAGCCATTAGGTGGAAATGACAAAAATACCCCTACGCTTCTCTCTCCCTTTTTTTGGAATCGGCTTGTTCAAATTAACACCGCTAGCCTAGTTCGTATCCCGAGCTCTAAACCCTGATCCACAATACGACCCTCCTTCGATTATTCATTCCCGAATATAACAAGGTTTGATTCAATAAATAACGAACTAATTATAAGGTTGACAACCTAATCGTATTCGGGAAACGGCTAAATTAAACTATCAGTACAATTTAATAACACAAATTAGCATGAATTAAATTTAAAATCAATAATAACAATAATAATTCTTTTCAATAAAATTATTGTTCACTTAAGCACATCAACAATAATTTAACTCATATCATTAATAAAATACGATTTTATAACTTAAAAAGGTAATACGATCAGCTTAACGAAAAATAAAGAATGCGGGTGTTACAATATGATAGAGGTTCTGAAAATGGATTGGGCACCTAGAATTAGATTGATGTAAAAATCAATGTTTCTTGGGGAAAACCAGTCTTGAAAGTCCTCAGATAAAACATCTCTAAATTCACAAACTGTAACTATAGATATGTATATACCAAGTGTGGTTGTCATATTACTAATATTCAATGCATTACTAACTCGATAACTCGCTTGCTTGCACAGTATAATTAGCGCAGAAATAAGTTTTTTCTTCCCTCGATCCATAGAAACACACATCTAGTCTTTCCTCTTTCTCAAGCTAAACTTAAGATCTTTGCCACTCATCTACCCTAAGTACACAGTTAGTTCATCCCCATAAGGATAACAAGGTCTGCCAATCAAACTAGATTGAATGGCAATGAATATGGTTCCAGCAATACCAATAGAGGTATATTTGTAAAAGATAACACATTCAACCACCTACTAGTCTCAGTAAATTTAAATGACAGGGGGACAATCTAAAGTGTAAAGAGATATAACCACACCATGAACTCTTACAAAGATATTTCTCTATTGGTTATAAAGGACCAACATGTAAGCTAAATGAATGAAAGGATGAAGATTTATATTGAAAGAGGTAAGGCATATGAATGAGCTGCATACACAAGACACGCAGTTTATTCATGATGGTCATGATAGTAAAGTAAATGAATAATGTTATGAAGTTGAGAGGGAGTATTAAGTATTGAAGGTGAAGATATCTAATAGATTACCAAAGAGGCATTTCAAAAGTCATATGGTATCCGTATGTGAGTAAAATGACAAAGATGAGGGTCAACACCACCAGAAGAAAAATTTTATTCATCTGATGTTTGAAAGGCCAATCCATCAAGATGAAGGAGTCAGTCTTATGAACAAACATGATGGCATCCATCAATAACACACTCTATAATAAATGGAAGTCTTAGGTAGGTATATAAACTCCAAAACTGCTGGCAGATCGAAATAAAACAAATTGTTATTTATCATGAATAAGATAGGCTGTACTAGTAAAGAAAGGATTGCCAAAATAACTTGAGTAACGACATGCAGTCATGGCGATAGAGTAGTAATGTAGTACGCCAACATGATGTTACTATGCTATAGAAACGCGAATAATATGGATACATTTAATTACTGAAAAGGCGCTCAATGACTGGGTCTGAAGCAACTAAAGGCTTTGCAAGCAATAAATGAATAGTGCCCAATAGAAGCAAGGAGTTAAAGTATGTGACAGTAAAAAATATAAACATAGCGGTGACTAAACTGTAAGTAGAATAGATCACATATGCTTTGGAAGAACTGCCAATCACACAGTAACACACACCAGGTCATTATAGGCGCCATTATAGAAATAGTGAATTAAATGATTATGATTGCTAGGGTTTGAATCGCCTATAAGAAAGGTTGTTTAGATGTGTTTAAAGAACTCCCCATAGACCACACATGAAATTTTCCATAAACACTCCATTACAAATCAAGAGAGTGATAGTGGTAAAGAAATGATGCCTCTGAGCAATTCACAGTAATTGGGGCATAAATAAGTCAATGATAGGAAGTAATAGGAGCATTGATGAGATAAGGTCCTAATGTCAAGAACGGCAGCCTAATCTTACTCGTACCACCTATACAATGCCAAGTAGCACACCATAAGCTGCTAACTGTTATCATCAAATATAAGCACTCATTGTAACATTCATCTCCTACTGGTTAACCTCAAAGATATCGCCCCACACTGTATTTTCTCATCTAGAGGTTTACATCTAACTTGACACTGTATTAGTCCCTTAATAAGTTGCAAATGGTATCCCCACATTGGTTTCAACCATCACTGTACCCAAGATCATGTATATTAACACACCTCAATAAAATTCTCAAATCCTGGGGTAAAACAGACACAGTGCTGACCTGACTAAAATTCAGCTTAAAGCTTTATAATAGGTACTTGAAATGGAGAAAAACACTTTGATAACTCAACGAATACATGTCGGAGTTCATAACCCAATGGGTCACACACCCAAAGTGTACGATTGTAAAAATGTAAACAAATGAGAGAAATAAAACATACAATACAACTGCCAGATAAATGAGAGCATGTCTTCCACACTCTACCTTGCTAATGCTCAGATCTCAGTATATTACCAAATGATCGGGTCATCCAAATGGAAATGGTTCGTCCTTATATGCCCATAGATATGAACTTATAGTTAATAGCTTATTTAACTGGTCCAACATAACTCATATAAACCTTGATAGCTAACTCATAAACACTTGATGGCTCATAGTGGCCCTTAAAACCTTAGCTTTGATATCAACTGTAACGTCCCCAGGTCCCCGCTAGTAGTTATTATCCTCTTTGGCCAAGGCCTCACGGTTTTTAGAAAGCATCTACTAGGGAGAGGTATCCAACCCCTTATAAAGAGGCCTTTGTTCCCCTCTCCATCCCATGTGGGATAAGTCCCCCTTGTTCCGTCCTGGGAGCTCAGCATCCTCATTGAGACCTTATTCCCACTCAAGAGCCCAGCGTGCTCACTAGGACACCGGACCGGTGACTGGTTCGGATACTAAATCTGTAACGCTCCCAAATTGCTAATTACTTAATTCATAGACAACCGCAACAAAAGACATAATGATGGATGGCGCTATCACTGTCTTGATAAGGATAAGGCTCATTGAAACCNTTTAATCTTGCAACTCATGTTCACCATCACAATATCTATTAAACGAAACACTCCAAGACCAAAGTCCTTAACACTTCAACTTCAATACAATTAACTTAGTCATACAATGTGGTAACTCATACTCCACAGTACGCAAGTATATTGAATATAGACCCAACTTGACCTTGAAGCCGATCGTGACATTCATGCTATGCTGAATCCACTGTGAGCATCTGATTACTTCCAAAAGGGCTTGCCAAATGGAGAAACATGTGATACTTCATCACCTAAAATGAAAAACATGAAAACAATTCGAAAATGTGATCTTAAACTCAGTACATAGATTCCTGTATTGTAAAATGAGCATAGAAACACCATTGATGGGTACCTGCCTTTACAGCTCATTTAGTTCACAATAACAACAAAAATGAAAGAAATATAAAACCTAATTGCTCATTATTATCTGGATGCGAACCCGTTGCAATGATATGATCTATAGATAGGTAGACACCAGCCAATCCAATTAAGACTTGGCCTGAAGCAGTGTGGGCAAATGATGGCTGACATCATATAGATGATAACTGATGGGGTCACGAGTTAAATGGTAAATCGCTGTATAAACGGATTCATTGATAAACTCATTAAGAGTTGTAACTTGATAAACATGTTCTGCTTTCTGAAGATATAGACAATGGACGTACCTAGAGTCTTTTTAAAAATGTCTTCTAACTTGATAAATATGTTCTGACTTGATAATACTTATGCATAATGGGGAATGATAACTAGGCCTTGACTCTATTTCATAAATGCCATTGTAGATATGTGTAGTCAGTAAATGATACTCACATAACTTGTAACTTTGATAGAAATTCAGTAAGTAACTCACATAGCTTGTAAAATAGGTTATGCTAAGATAACCTCAAAACTGGATAATTGAAAATAATTAGTCTAATATACAGTTAAATGAAAGTAAAATAAACCACAATAAGATAGATGAGATTAAAAAGGAAAAGGCCTTGATGGTGACAAATGGAAGAGTGGTTTTGGCCTTTTCTTATGCAGGTTGCTGATAGGGGTTTAAGGCTCACTGAGGAATTGCTTGGTTCAACATAACAGTGAGTGCATTAGATTGGCCTAATAAATACATTTGGTATATTTTGAATTGAGTAATAAATGATTGAGGCCAAGAGAGATATATCTTAGTTCAAAATAGCATAAGCTGCAATAATTTGGTCTGATAAATATGGTTTTTCAGACAGGACTCTACCTAGTTCTCATATTTCATTCATAAGTTCATTAGATGTGGAATTCCACCCCAAATGAGTCATTGAACTTAATAGAAGCTATTAAGCTCACTAAACTTGGTAGTTTCTTTGTAAAATCCATAATTGATTCAAAACTCATAAATAAGCTCTCAAAATGTGTACTTATGTTCTTCTTTCTCATTAATCCAGCTAAAAGATTCATGAAAGCCCATGAATATTCATTTCCCTCCTTAAGTGACCTTATTTTGGCCCATAGTGCTCCAAATTACTCCATGATAAATTTTACTCAATAATCACTATATTTCTTTGCATCAATATCCATAATCTCCTAACAAATTCATTTACTTACGTAATTGGTCCAACCAACCTCTCTTGGTCACAAATGGGACTTTCCATGCTTCACCAATTTAGCCAAAATTTTTCATAACATCCATTTTTGAAGCCATTAACATATCCAAACTCCAAACAATTTCATTTATACATAATTACATAATTTGTAACCAAAACAGGGTAGTTTTCTTCAAAATTCTATAACTCACTGATTCACCTCCACAATTCATGAAAATTTGTTAAAAATTCCCAAATATTATATAGAATCTGCAGCAAAAATTTTGGAATTTTTGGACAACCCCATAATTCCCAGAATTTTTGACAGTGGGCAATTCAACAAGATAATCATAGGTTATGCCCAATTCCAATCTTCATTCAAACCTCCATAATGAATTCAAAAATCATCATTCACGACATTAAATCCACTTTTTGTATCAAAGATCACAACAAGCAAGTAAAATAGGCTCAAACTCATACTTGCTTAATTTCAAGTCACTTGATCATGTTCTTGATCAAATACCCATAACTCCAAATATCTCCAAACTCAATAAAAATTATATAATAACTATCAATTTGATCGTATAAAAAATAATCATAACTAAAATAACACCAAAAACTCAAAATAGAATAAGTTAGGGCTTTGGGTATACCTTACTTTAGGCTTGAATTGGAGGGAGGAGGGGGCTATTCAGAGTGATTTTTGTGGTCGGGCATGATAACTGGCAGCAAGGGGTAGTCAGGGCAGCCTGGAGGTGGCCGAAAAGTGGCCGGAAC
>NCQT01114977.1:635-10790 GCA_002740465.1 Stenocereus thurberi
TGATAGAACAAATATTCTTGCGTTTCTGAGTGATCATGGTATAGAACACAGAGATTATGGTGAACTTGTTGAATCAATTGCATTATTCTGTCGCATTTAGGAAGCTTGCCCAAACACATCCTCCCAAAACAAAAGGCTTGCTTGGGGATGTTAAACCTTTCCCAGATGATTTTGTCTAAGGGAAAATCACTTTGGTTCTGCAGTAACCAATTGTATTCGCTCGTAATCGTATAGTGTCCAGATGGATTATTGTTCCATCGATTATGAGTGAGTCCTGTTTCTAATTTATCACGTATTTGAAGGAGTTTCCTCCAATACGAAGCTGTATCCACTAAGGTCTGAGCACCCCACAAGGTTCTCCCCTTTAAATTGATGCCATGTATCCACCTAACCCGTAAACAGTTTTCGTCGGCAACAATGTGCCATATCTGTTTCCCCACAGCTGTTGTGTTCCATATATAGCTATTCTTTATTCCAAGTCCACCTACTGATTTAGGCTTGCAAACATTAGCCTAAGCTGCTTGAGGAGATTTGTGATAACTGGCAGTTTGATGCCATAAGAAATTCCTGCATATATGTTTAATCTGCTTAATAATCTTCTTTGGGAGGATGAACAAGGCGGTCCAATACATATGTAATGAAAATTGAACTGAGTTAATCAACTGGACTCTCCCTGCATATGACAAATGCCTTATTGTCCAACAATTAATCCTTTTAGTGATTTTATCAACCAAGCCATGACAATCTGCAGCACTTTATTTCCTTGGGGACAATGGTACGCTTGGATACTTCACTGGAAAAGAGCCCTTAGCAAAGCCCGTAAGCTATAGGATGTTAGACTGAACTTCCATGCTACGTCCTGCAAAGAAAACTTGGGATTTCTGAATATTAGCATTTAGACCAATCGCCTTAGAGAAGTGTTGGAAAGCCTTCATGACTATTTGGATTGTGGGAAGATAACCCTTATAAAAGAGCATTAGGTCATCGGCCAAGCACAAATCACCAGGTTCAGTTGTTTGCATGGTGAATGGAATCGAAACTGATTTTGCTGAGTATGGTAGAGGAGTGCTCTTGTCAAATAATCCATGACTAGTACAAAAATTAAAGGTGAAATTGGGTCACCTTGCCTTAGTCCCTTCCTACCCTGAAAGTTGCCGTAGTGATGACCATTAACCACTAGAGTATAGCTGCAGGTATTCAGCAGGGCAAGCTCTCAGTGACAGAATTGGGGAGGAAACTTCAGTTTGGTGAGCAACTGGTCAATGAACTCCCAAGAAATAGAGTCGTAGGCTTTTCGCAAGTCAATCTTGAACATACACCTTAGAGAAACATTTTTTCGATGATATAACCTAATGAGGCCTTGACAAATCATAATGTTATGCCTATCAGTCTCCCCTCTATAAGGGCCGATTGATTAGGTTACACCACATCAGGCAATATCTCTCTCAACCTAGAGCATAAGAGTTTTGAAATACCTTTGTATAGGTGTAACGGCCCTAACCTAGGGAGGGTCACACTGCCAGGACTTCCTAGAGGGAAATCCTTAAGGCTTTTAATAATCAAGGGTTTGGATTAGCATTTAGATAGTCTTTCTAAAATAAAAATGTTAGAGTTTCCCCTTTTCTAGCAACATTTTAGGGTCTTAGTTCAGCTAAGTGTACTTGTAGATTGGTAATAAGGTGTAACATATGCTAAAGTGACTCAAATTCACTGCCTCGGGCCACTTGCCTGGATTACTAATGTTCAAACAACTAAAGCAATGGTCAGAATGATACATGTACAGGTACAGAGCTAGTTACATGCTTTCATATACAACAATGAACTTAAAATTTTATAACGTGATAGGCATCAGACACTTTGCAAAGCTGACAGAGGCTTCTGAGGTGTCGGCAACAAATAACTTTAAAGGATCTCTTATGCCTGCTAAATTGAACCTGGGAAAAAGGGGAATAATAAAGGAATGAGCAACTACACGCACAGTGAGAATTCCCCTAATCCTTCAAACCCAAAATATTTGCAGGCAATAATACTAATAATAGGCACATATCATGTATTCATACTTTACTATCATATTAGGCAATCAAAATCCCCAAGGAAAGATCACTGCCCTTAAAACTTCACTCTAACCCCTCAACTCGGTTCAAGGCCATAAACGGCTAAGCTTTCCTACTAACAAACAATTGCGCACATAGTCAAACAAGCAACAAGGATTGAGTTTGAAGCTTTCAAACATACTTTTGAAAACGTAGTGACTCTTCATATATTCCAAGAATGGTTTATAATTCACGCCAAATTCTTTAAAGCTTATAATTCTTTTTGAAAGTACTCAAACATCTAAACTGGTAAGAAAGACTTGACAAGAAACATTCTTTCGTCGAATATGGACATTGAAAAGCTTGAATGTATGATGCATTACTAGGATGTAACTATACTTCATTTGAAACTTCATTAGAAACTCATTCATAAATATGTGCAGGGTAGACACCATTGAAAGCTTTCTTTCTTTTCTTTAAAAAAAAAAAATACTTTAGCTAGCCTCTTGAGGCTCATATTCTTTAAAAGAAACTTCTTTCGAATTGGTCCTCTAATGACCCTATAAGCTTTTCAAATCTCATTCAATATGGCCTGGTAATGGCCCTTACAAATCTTTCTTTTCTGATATACTTAAAATGGCGGAATGCCAACTTTTTTTCTTCCTTATTAGAAACTTACTCATAGCATAAAACAATCTTATTGTGCTGGCTAGGGGAGGTTTACACTGCCCCTAAGTGAGTTCGTCACTCACAATCCACGTTATCCCCGGGGTATACGTACATAACTTTTGGCCAAAACGCCTCTCAGTAGATAAACTTAAACTTCGATATTGTCCTCTGTGGGGGAACAGCTCACACTAAGATAATCATATCTTGAATCCAGCCTCCCCACAAGGTTTTCTTATGCGTCACACATCTTAATTTATCTGAAAAACAGCTCATATCAAGATAATCTATATCTTGAGTCCAGTTCCTAACATTTCTTTAGGGAAAAACAGCTCATGTCATCTTTAAGTCCAATTTTCAGGAATAGCTCACACTAAGATAATTCATATCTTGAGCCCAATTCCTAACATTTCTTTAGGGGGAAACAGCTCACGCTATCTTTGCATTCGGTTCCCACCCTGGCCAATTGCCCAGCACTTTCTTAGCCTTTCAAAAGTTATTTCATTTTTCTTCTTCAGTTGCTTATTATACTGAAAACTTACCTTTTTACAAAATGATCATAACCTTTCTCAATGCTTATAGTTCACTTTGTTTTTAACTTAAAAACTTCTTATAAACATAATAAGTTTGCTAAATCGTAAGACCACTTCGTGTTTAACTTAAAAGCTTCTTATAAATGTAAAACGATTGCTAGTTCATAAAACGACTTTGTTTTTAACTTAAAAGCTTCTTAATAATGTAATACGTTTGTTAGTTCGTAAAATGACTTCGTTTTCAACTTAAATGCTTCGTATAGGCGTAATAAGTTTGATAAATCGTAATCGACTTTATTTTTAACTTATATGTTTATTTTAAATGTAATGAGTTTGCTAATTCATGAAAAGAAACCCATTTAAAACTCAAAATACTTAGTTAGCATTTAACTCAAATTAGATTCATAGTAAAATCTTCCGTTGTCATTCCATAACTCGTTTGAATTTCTTTTAAAACTCAAGAATAGGGTATAAATAAACTAAATGCTTAAAACATTCCCAAACTTGCTATTATCGAAGAACTTAAAGCACTTGACTCGTTTATACGGCAAATAAGGTTTCTTTTTATATTTTCAACATAAATGCTTCTTAAAACCATAATGGACTTACTAGCTCTTTAATTGAAACTCAATAGAGACTTAAGTAAGCAAATAGCATACAAATCAGCTGAACTCATAATTAGCACCTTAAGATGCTCTTTTTTAGGTCGTTTGAATTCCTTTAAACACAAGGCGAAGTCATACGCAAACCCATGTCTTAAAACGTTTTCAAACTCACTTTAGTTCGCTTTTGAACTTCCAAAACCTATCAACCATTCAGTTGAGTCACTAACTGAGTAGTTCGATGATTTAGGACCTTTTATGCCTTAGACATCCTAACAAGCAAATAGACAACTGGTAAAACTTAAAAGCATTTTCAAACATGAAAAACATGCTTTCTAAACAACCGTTTCATTTTAAATACGTCTAAAATTTTAAGAATTAATTACATAATGTCATGTAACACATCGAAGGGGGAAAACAAGTTCACAAATAGCATATTCATACACTTTATAGCACAACTTCGCAGAATCTGCCCAATGAGCCACATGTGGCCTCGCAATCCACACGATTACGGCATTTCACAACCCAAACTCCCTCCTCGCACAGCACTAACCACAAGAACCACAAATATCGTTTGAAGTTCTATTTGCATCAGTTTAGTATACGTTAAGCCCTAAGCTGGCTACTAAGCATGAATGCCATATACGATCGTTTTATATATTGTTGGTTTTTTTATGATAATATTAAATCGAGTTAGTAGTTGGATGGCTTGAGATGGAAATATTGATTTTCTTTGATAGCTAAACTCCCATGGAATGATAGTTAACCTATATAAAGGCATTACTAGGGATGCGAATTGTGTGCCAAACCTATCCCAACTAAGAAACCAATTTTCTTATCTCTCTTAAGCAACTTGTGTATAGTCTATACTGGACTTTTACTGCTACCCACATTCGTGTGATATGATTGGTTCATGTCACTCATGATTCCTGGGCTTAGGAATGCTGAGTTGCTGATTCTTTGTGATGTCATTATACTAGTGTGATGCTACATAATGCTATTTGATGCCTTTATTACCTTGGTGTGCTATAGAAGATTCTAGGTTAACTAACTTGACTCTAAAGTGATTTGATTTCACGTTTTAGAATGAACTTGAGTTAATTGACTGCTTGTATATGACCTTGATTTGTTCTATTTGGGTTACCATGCTTTAAAAGCCTTTACACGCCAATTCATATTGATGCATAAACATAGAAATGTGACTAGCGATTTTGGTAATTCTTAGATACCAAATTGAGAGTCCTTATTTTTAAACAAGTTATGGTGATCCATGCAAACTCATTTGCCTCTCTTCTATGTAGTTTGCCCTTGGCGCCTTAATACAGTAGACGCTAAAAGAAGATTGGTGAAGAAGAGACTGGATACCATAAACTGTCTTCTTTTCTATTTGGAAAGAAAATTTACCATCAAGTTTTATTATGATATTTGAACACCTTTGTCATCCTATGTGATCTGTGTTTTATGTATATGAATCTCATATTCTATCATTGCCTAGTCATTGAAATTTTGAGGATGAAATTCTTTTAAGGGCGGAGAATGTAGTCGCCGTGGATTTTTAATTTTAGGCTAACTGATTAGGTTAACACTTTTATTAATTATGTTTTATTGAATTAGCTATGTTACACGAATTCTTGCATACTAATTAAGTGTAATAATTTATGTGAAGTAATTTTATAAATTTTCCTGATTTATTACTCAATTACGTAAAATTAGTGGGTTTGTTAAAAAAATTAGGTCGAGGTGTAACTACGCGAGAGTGGCAAATCAGATTAGGATATTTGAGGTCAAGATTAATTAGGGTTAGATTATTTAAACCCAAACTCGTTTATTGTTTAATGGGTAGGGGGAAAAGGAGAAAAGGAGGGCTTGAGCCCCTCCTTCTCAGACAAAAATAGATAGGGGGCTTCTTCTTCAGTCCCCTACCACCACCACTAAAAGGGAGAAAGAGTGTGTGTGTGTGAGAGAGAGAGAGAGAGAGGGAGAGAACTAAGGCACTGATTAGGCAGTGGCGACGAGGATCGGCGATGACCGCCGAGTTCATGGCGTCTCCAATGACCAAGCTCAAGCTATGTCATGCAGTGAATGGCCCTGAGCAGTTAGGGTTTTAAAACCCTTAGCCCCACCCCCACGACCGCCACAGTTGGCGTTTTTTGACCAAAATTGGACGACCACAAAGTGCAATTGAGAGTGGAGGAAGGAGGAGGATAGGGCAGTTGCAGTGCCATGGAGAAGAAGGAGAACATAGCAAAACGCTATGTATCAGAGCCACACCCAGTAGTGAGTTAGTGGGGAAACTGGGTTTAGAGCTAGAAATTGTTCATTCACCCCACTAATCGGGCCCATTAAGCTTGGAATTTAGGTGGACGGTTCTTGATTCCTAAACTATTACTAATTTACAGAGTACTTATCATTTCATTCAATGAATCGAGTTGCACGTGGAGTTAGAATTTGAATGAGTGAGATTAATGATAATGGTTACGTTGTTTCAGTTAATTGGAATGATTTGATATTGAAGTTGATTGGTTTTAAGGATTCTTGTGGTCGGTGCTGTAAGGAGGGAGCTCGGATTGTTTGAAAATCGATGAAACTATGAAGTGTATTGATGTGTTATGATTCGCATGGTACTATGTCATTCGTTGCTAGTCGTGGCATAAACTCTTGATAATTGTTGCCCATTAATCTCATCGTTACTACCAAGGCCATTGCATGCATGCTCTGTGACCTTAGAATGAATAGAAAGGGCCTGGAAGTCGACTGAATGGCTCACGAATCGGTTTGATAGTGAGCCAGATTTATGAACTATGTGGCGACCTAACTTGCCTTGTTACACTCTAGCTAAACTTCACCTGCTTGATTGATTGTACTCCATGCTTTAATTATTATAACATCTACACTAGGGATAATGTTCAAAGTGTAAAATGAATTTATAGAACAATTTAGCTATGAATTGTCTGGCGGGCTGAACTATTAAAATGGAAACTTGAAACTATGGTGAAGTGTTCTTGTAAGGGTGCAAGCTTGTTATAAACCCTTCATTTCATACACATTAGAAAGAATTTGATAAACAGAAGCA
Source organism: Stenocereus thurberi (assembly GCA_002740465.1). Taxonomy (NCBI): domain Eukaryota; kingdom Viridiplantae; phylum Streptophyta; class Magnoliopsida; order Caryophyllales; family Cactaceae; genus Stenocereus; species Stenocereus thurberi. The sequence goes on from NCQT01114977.1 coordinate 7,543, forward strand.
AGTGACTGATTTATAGTTTCAAACCACTTGCCTTAAAGTGGAACTAAGTGTGATTATACTATAGCTGCTGAATTCTGAATTGAATTTGAACTTCTTTACGTGAAACTGGAAGTTACGTGGTTGTTCATGCATTTATAAGTGTGCTTTAACAAGATGAGTGGCTAAATGTTTTTGTTTTTAAGTTGGCTTGATGTTTTTAAGGCATTTTGGCCTTCTGAGAATGGAAATACCATTATCGTGATGCAATGGCAAATTTGATGCAAAACGTGTTTAAAGTAAGATGCATCTGAAATGTTTTAGGCTGAGAGGATAGTGCTAGTGAATTCCTAGGGGGCAGACCCGGGAGTGGGCAACCCAAAGGACCTCGCGATAGTAAGACATAACTTTGGGGAGCAGACCTGGTAAGCTAGAACCCTAATTCCTAAGAGGCAGACCAAGAAATGGGAACCCTAAAGGACCCTGATGAGGGTAGAACACAAGTTTAAGGAGCAGACCTAGTATGTGGGAATCCTAATTCCTACGGAGTATATCTAAAAGTGGGAATCTTAGAAGATCCTGATGAGGATAAATGCTCACTGACTATGAGAGGGCCTTTGGATGTCATGAGTCGTGAGTTATGAAACTCACTTTAAAAAAGCACTAACATATGAATCTGATACCCAGAAAATGATTTCTTACTCGTTATGAGTTTGAGGATTATACTTGCGTAAATGTTTAGAATGAGCTTGTGTCCTTTGAAAAGGCTTTTATGGAATTTCAAATGACTTTCATATAAAGGGATTGGTTCTTTTATAAATGGTCAATGTGGTTTAAGTAAGTGTTCTAGCCTTTTTATGTGTCAATTCCATTTTCTTATGAAAAGATCTCCAATTGGTAACACGAACTGAACTCTTTGATGTTGGGTGCTTATGTGTGACTGAACGTCCAAATGTTCTCAATGCCTAATGTTAGCATAAGTCAGCTTGCTATTGAGTCATGTGTGTCTATTATATGATGTTAAGTGAGGGCAATATATGATTGTCACGGCTAAGTCACAAGAGTCGCAGGTCAGGCAGGTGGAAGGCTTTTGTGTGTAGGATATAAGGGGGAAGGGACACCAATTGAATTTTAACGCTTATTGGGGTATTAATGAATATGGGTGGCCTTATATGTTTATTTTGTGAGATTAAACATCAATTATTGTGTGAATGATACCTAAAAGTATTGTATACAACTGTTTTGTTATATGTATATATATGTAAATTCATGAATTGAATAATGTAATATGATATATTCGTAGATTCTTGAGCATTTGTAAGTGAAATAGCTTGGTTCATGTTTTGCATACTGTATAGCAGTCACTCTGAATGGTCATGTAGGCTAACCATCTGAATAGGCCGTAATTTGGTATAGTTGGAGTTGAATTTCATTATTGGGATTTAACCCCCAGCTCGTCAGACGTGTGATCTGTTAAGCTGTACCTTCTATTTCTTTCTTTCTTTTACTTAGCTTTGGAGCTTATGTATTCCAGGCATATGGCCCATAGAGTTGTGATCTTCAACATGTAGCCATTGAGTCTGTGGAACATATGTTTTATGTTTTATGGTTACAGGCACTGAACATAAGGCTTTAAGGTTGGGTTGTGGTCAATTTTTAGACAGAACTCTGCCCGTTTCGTTCCGTCACTTAAGAAATCAATAACATCACTAGTCTTAGGGTTATTCTCACTCCACCAAACCCAACATCGTCAGATGGGCGACGGGTCAAAATCAAGAACCGATAGAATGGTCTAGAGTTGCTAAACCGGCGAAAGGTCCACTAAATTGGCTAAAGGTTAACATTAAGACCTGCTAGACCGGAAAAGGTCCACTAAACCCGCTAAAGGTTAACATCAAATTCTACTGGCTCCTAGCACAATAGGAGATTTTGATATGTCTGGGGCTCCCGGCATAATAGGACAGTTACTGGCTCCCGCACAATGGCACATTTCCACGCTACTAACTCTCGATACAATGGGACAACTGCTGGCTCTTGGCACAATGGAACATTTCAACAACAGTGCTTGCTCCCAGTATAATAGGATAACCAATACCCCCAGCACAATGGGATTTTTTTACAAGATCGCTTGCTTTTGGTACAATAGGACAACCACTGGCTCCCGGCACAATGTGACATTTCAAGAACATTATTAGCTCTTGGCATAATGGGACATCATCGGCCACGATCACGGTGAAAATTGGTGGACGCCAAGTCTCAGGCCCACAGTGACTAGGTTTGGATTTAAAATTATAGGTCACCATCATGGCGAAACTTACCAGATGCCAAATCTCATGAGCCTTAGCAGCCAGGTACAAATTTCACATCATTGACCCCTGTCATAAAAAAAGTTAGCTGATGCCAAATCTTAATACCATTACAATTCAGGTTTGGATTTTACATCATCAGCCACTGTCATGGTAAAAGTTAGCAGGCACTAAATCCCAAGGCCCTCAATGGCCAGATTTAGATTTCACATCATCAACAACCTCACATTGAAATTTAGCAAGCGCCAAATTTTAGGAACCACAGCAGCCAGCTTTGGATTTCAAATCACAAGTGAAGACCTGGTCCTTATGGCAGCTCAGCTAAAGTGGGGGCTATCTATAGACGCCTGAAAATGAAATCTAGAATTTTAAAAAATGCTCAATGACAAAAGTATGCCCCAACATATGTGTTTAGGGGCCCAATAGAGTAATCCTTAATTCGAATATGAAAGGAAAAACAAAAGATACTAAATAGGCCCATATAGATAGTGTTCGATGTTCAATTGAGATCTACTCTAGGGAGCACAAAATTATGGAGTTTACATGTTAATATTCTTCATTGAAAAGAATTTCTAATGGCATATTATGCACTTAAATTCAATAAGCAACAAAAAAGATATAAGCCAATTACTAAGATGTTCGCCGAAAGTGACACATGTTCACTATTTAACTTATATATTTTTCCATACTTATGCAAAAATTATTAAATTAGTGTCATTAGAAACTAGACTTATTAAGCTGTAATTGAATAACTAAAAACAAGATCAGATGCTAATGTTACAGTCAAAATAAAATTGTGCTGTTTACAGCCTCGGATCCCGATTGTTTCATGTAATAAGGAACCAGTTGGCTTCCTTATTTATCCCCTGCTGAAGTGCTAATTAATTAATCCAAATTTTAGTTGGATTAATTTAATGTGTTTATTAATCAGCGTCCCGTCTGGATTGATTCATTCATTGAGATTAC